>PVJH01004837.1:0-120036 GCA_004026705.1 Nesogale talazaci | reverse complement strand
TTTTTTAGTATGCAGATTAGCTGAATTAAATCCACCAGGAGTCTTTATTTGTGAGTTCAGCTTAAAGAGACAGCAAGTTCCAGGGAGAAGTTTTTCAAAAAGAAGAGTGGAATCACAATGTTCAAGCACATGTCAAGCCCTTATTAGTGTCACATGCCACTGATAACAAATCTAAACCAATAGATGAAAATATATGCACATTATAAAAGTAAACAGAAAAAGAATGGTTTAATAAATACTGAATCTCCTACATTGTGTTCTCAAAAATACATGGTTTCTTTGTTTTGTTTTTAAATCAAAGCTATACATTAAATGATGTTGTGACCTCAATCACTAGCACAATTATGTTGGATTGTATTTTTAAAATTTCCAATGTAGCACTGATTCCTATGTCACAGAGTTAGCTACAGAAATTTAATTAGAATTAATGATGAAAGAAAAATAGGCTTATTTTAAAAAGTAATAATTTAAATTATTTGAAATATTATAATTAATGTCTCACATGAGACTTGAATAAGAAAAATTACTGTTGATGCTAAGTCCAGAAGAGATTAATATTTATTTAATCAATAAATAAGTATTAATTTAATACTATTTGTCAGTTTAATACTTGGGATACAAGACAAAAAGAGTATGGTACCCGACTTCATAGAGCTTACCAATCTATGGGGGATGAGTATGAATGAAGAGAAGACAAAAATAAAAGCCAAACTCACAACTTTTGAATTGATGTTGCCTCATAGTGACCCTGTAGGACAGGGTAGAACTGCACCCCATAAATTTATGAAACTGCAATTTTTTTACTGTAGTAGAAAGCCCAGCTTTTCTCTCTCTGATGGGCTGGTGGTTTCGAACCTTTAACTTTGCAAATTGCAGCCCACCACATAAACACTACATCACCAGAGCTCCAAAGAAAATACAGAGTGCTGTGAAATCATATAGTAGGAAGATGCCCACAAATTCACAAAGTCAAGAAACTCTTTAATCTGAGACCTGAAATTGAGATATAAGAATATCAGATAAAAAAATGGGGTATAAGCTACTCCTAACTAGAAAGAATCAGAACAATTTGAAGACCTAACAGAAATTTCTAAAGGCTTCTATGTAAAAATAACAAGAAAAACGGTGTAAATGAAAGCTGGAGAAGGAGAGAGATGAGATCATGAAGAGCCCTTCAGGAATAGAAAAGGGAAAAAAAGACCCTGAATTCAGTATAAAGCGTGGTTCTTACCTGACCTTTGAAGCTATAGTCTTGTGATTTCTATCAACACCATGTGGAACTGTGCAAAGAAATTTGTAGCCCACCAAGAAGATTGGATAAGTTGTTAATCATTTAAATTATGTACAGGACACCATGATGCAATGACTATGTAAATATACTATATAGAATCCTGAAAAAGGAATTGCTCAGTTTTGCCATTGCACCCATCCTAAAATGGGTCACAAAACCCCAGTGATCAGGCAAACATTGCCATTGGAAATCTCTTCCTAGCTCTCTATTTTGATACTCACTCACTATCGTATTGCTGAGGTCAATTTTCCCTCTGAGAATATCCTCATTGCCCAGTCTCCTAATTTAGGGCCATTGACAGACAGAAAGAAGTACTGTTGTTGCTGTTAGATAATGTCCTCACAGTTCCTGGAGATACTATGTGTATCTTTGAGCTTCTTATGACCTGTATCAGACAATGTTCTGCTGCTATTCACTAAGGTTTTCAGTGGTTAATTTTTCAGAAGTGGACTTCTTCTTCCTTCTTCCTACTTGGCTTTAGTCTAGAAACTCATCTGAAACCCCTCTACCATGAATGATGCTGTTGGTATTTGAAATACCAGTGGCATATCTTCCAGAATTGTAGCCATAGCAAGCTTCCATAATACAAATTGATAGATAAGAGAAACCACAACATTCTTTTAATTTGCCCTAGGAAATAGAGCTCAATGACAACAAAAAAGACTTACTCTCTTCATCTTTGTAAATTGTAAGTATGGAGATACTAAAAATTGTATACTTGTCCTTTAAGAAGATACTTACAAGATTCTTGTAATGTGTTACTAACATCAAAGTTATACTGTGCCCCATGTATTTGATGTCACTGCCCTTACAAAGAGTACAACGTGCCACCAAGTGAAATGTTCTGCAAGCACAAAATATTGCAAATGAATATTATGCAGATTTCTCCAGCCTCAAGGTAAAAGCAAATAAAATATATAATACCAATCAAACTACAACCTTAATGCCCATTATTATAGCAAAATATTATATGGGAAAGAAACAATTTTAGATGTCTAAACCAATTTTGAACCATTTGTAAATTTCTTCCCAAACATTAACCTAACTATATCATCATACTGTGTTACACAGGGTTCTCTACAGAAAAAAAAAACAGAACACTAATAATTATATATATATGTATATATATATATCATAAGAAACGAATAGTTAACTAATCTATAAAACCATACAAATGGCTCAGTGCAACTCATTTGCTGGAGACAGCTAGTACACTGGCACTCTGTTGAGTCTTGAGGGCCGCTGAGTAGTCCTCTGTAGAGCAAGCAATTCAGGCTCTCCAGTCACAGGCAGCAAACAGCAAGGCAAGTGATCAACAGTCAGGCACATGACAGGACCTGATAGTCCCCAGCTCAAGAGATGTATGTATATTCCAGTAGCGTGGTAAAGCAGAGCTTGAAGGAATCTCAACTTATGCCAACAAAGTCCATAGATTAAGTGTACCATGGGTAGTGTAGCTTGCAAATGGAGGCACAGGACAAACAATGCAGCCAGCTGGTACAAAGATCCACGATCAAGAGAGAGAAAGGCGAGGCTCACTGAGCCATTTATATCTCTGCCCTTCAATTAATTTCACATATCTTTATTGGTCTACAACAACCATAAGTATCTTCATTGGCCATGTTGGCACAACAAACCTATCATAGGTATGATAAATGATCTAATGTCCTTGTTCAACATTTTAAGAATCAAATATAGGATGACGGTGAAAGTGTAAAATCCTGCTGGAATGTCAACAATCTAGTGCACTTAGGTGTCCTATAATATTGTGTCCCTCATTTAAGAGACAAATGTAAACAAAGTCTAAATCTTTTAGGCTAGCTCATTCTCACAGAGTTCTATGAAGTATATTGATGCACCAGAAAGAAACAGCTGCCAGTTAATCAAATCATGGAGTACAGCACTATGGGTCCAATTACACAGTCCCCAATGCAAGCAGGTCCTTAGTACAGCTCGAGCCGATTATACCAGATTCGAGAGTTCAGTGGGCTACATTTAAGATTCTACTTTTGCAAAAAAACTTTAGCTATTGTCTCAATAACTAAGTGGATGAAGGTACTGTTTTCCAAATATATCTTTAGAAAATAGTTCACTTTTGCAGGATCCAACAGAGTAAATTCAAGATAGTCATATGTATGTAAAAAGCAATCTTCCTTTTTAAAAAATTTAATCCTCCTTTTTAAACCCTTCTCACAGCAACAGAGGATCAGAGAGCAAGAGAGAAAGAACACACTGTAATATTTGAAGGACAAAAATCACACTTTTAACAGAAAAAGACATCTGAAAGTTTGTAATATCCAGATTGATAGTTTTTCCTGAACTGAACACAATAAAACATGCCTGCCCTGTGTCAAGCATTGGAGTTGATAAAACATTAGTTGATAAGAGCGGTTTTTGAAAGGAAGTATATCTTTTACTTTATTTATTAAGAATTCTTCCCTTCTCTAGAAAGCACCATTCATTCCCAGTGCATATGATTTGAGTAGATTGGGGTTTCTTTGTACACAACTATGTGGAGCAATTACTCTATGGATCAGTTGTGAAAGGGAACAGTCCAATGACACAAGTTCAAGGCACTTCCTGGATGAGTTCAAAGAGGTATATTTCCTCCTAGTTTATAACAATAAGGTGTTAGGTCTGGAGCTGACTTGGATTATCACTCAGAGCAAATCTATTTCAATACAAAGTCAACAAAAAGAAAGCACAGTTGAATGACAGTTGAATCTGAGTAGCAATATGGATTTCATTATATCAAAACAATTCCTTCCCTTTTGTGCTTATGCTAATTACTTAGGTTTATCTTACTTGCAGTGGAGTGAAATAAAAATTTAATAAGCTTTTCTTAGTCCTTTCCCTAGTAACTCTGATTCATCCTATTAATGTTTTCATTGTCATTAATTCACATTAAGACAATATTTCTTTGTTTATGAAGACAAATAGATATGCCTAGAACAGTAAAAATCTTTGCATACCAAAAGCCTATAACAAATATTACAGAAATAATTATTTCATAGAAAGAAAAAAATCAATTCCTTTGTTGAAAGGTACAGTTTCAAAAGCTCCCACAATAGTTTTATCTTATTTTGAGATATTTTAAAAAAATGAGTGTGAGTAATGAAATAATTATGAAAATATTTTGAAAATCACTTCATATTTTATATATGTCTTTGGAGTTTCATACCATTATCACAGTGGGAGAGAATTCTCTGGCACAAGCATAAGCCACAAAAAATAATGAATAGCAAATTGTTTTTAGTTTATATTTGTTTCACTACTCATAATGATTGCTTTGCTACTATTCTCAATTATTATGGATGCTAAAATGCATTTAATAGCTATCATAATACCAAATATTCTTCTTGGCCATTTAAAAAGTATCCAAATTTATAGTTTCTATTATAGTTTGCTTTGTTGTTTTTGTAGAAATCTGCAGCTCTGTTCTTTTACTTCCCTCTTGGAGAGTTTAATGCTTTCTTAGACATGAGATGAATATTTATATATATACAAGAAAAAATAGCCTTCATCAAAGCCATTCTTTGGTATGTAGAGCCATCTGGGACACAGGGAGAAATCTCAGGACCATTGAAAGAATACATCCAAGATCTCTGTCTGAAGTGGTGGAGGCTGGTTGCCCGGACCAGATGTACCAGACCCAGAGGCACGGAAGCTCAGAGGAGCACATTTTGGGGTCCCTTCTCCTCCACTAGCTGGAGACTATGGAACTGTGAGATAGATCAGTAGGCTGACTGACTTCCTGGTCCAGTTAATTTCCTTCCCGCTGTTTTTATGGGTTTTAACAATGAATTCAAGTAAAATAAAATCCTTGACAACTTATTTTTTTCCTTTTACAATAATACTGTTTATTGGTTCATTATAGGAATTTCGTTTTATTTATGATGAGGTGTAATTCATACTGAAGGTTATCTGTAGTATTTGATTTTCATCAGTAAGTGCTTTTCACTTTCAGCAAGCAAGCTTGCAGGCATCTGCATATTGCAGTGGTTACTGAGGGTTTTTTTTCCACTTACGATACTTTAATCTTCACCAGATTCGCCAACTTTTCAAAATATTTGGTCAGCATACAGATAGAATAAGTACATTGTCAGGATATTTTCCTGATGTTAAGCACACAGATTGGTAAATAAAACATTATAAAATAGCACTTGGCAGAGATACTAATGTTGATAATTGCTGATAATAGTAATATTATTATTTACACATGAAATTCAAACTGAAATAAACTTTTATATACTTTAACAGAAAGACTATAAATAGTTCATGAAATAAATGAACTGTTTTCCACATTCCTTAGTTCTTTTGTGAATTATACAGTATTTTCCACTCTAAATCTATGACAAGAATATAAAGCCAATTACAAAGGTTATAATTATAAAGAGCTATCCCTTGGGTATGATGTCTACTGTGAAGGGTCACATTGATATATATGTCATATTTTTAATGTGACCCTAAAGACTCAGGCTATTGGCTTAACTAATAGCAGTAAGATTTAAGTAGAATGAAGACCCATGATAAATAACTCTTCCAATCCCTCAGATTTATTATTTTTCCACTAGTCTTTTTTGTTATTCTGAATTTCCCTTCTGAAAGACTTGGTTGGATAGTATTTATTTTTTTCCTTGATATTTTTATTTTCATTACAGTTTCTTCAAAACTTCTGCTTCCCCACTGCTCCCACCCAAATTATTCATTTATCTTCTCTGATAATTATTGACATGCAACCATTTAATACTTATTGGTGGCTGAAAATAAAGTAAAACAAAAGAAAGTGAAATAAAAACTTTACTGTAGAAATAGATTAACTTTTGAAAGGCAACCCAAAGATTAGTAGTTTAAAACCCACTCAGTAATCCCATATGACAAAGTACTGGCAATCAATTTATGTAAGAATTACAGAAAAGAAAACCTTGTAGTAATAATTGACTTGATGACACCTTAAAACACCACTTTCCCTAACACCAACTTCCAATGACAACCAGTACTTTACTAAAATGTAATTTCATCCAGTTGCATTAAGTAATGTATTCTCTGTAATAAACACATATCTTTCCAGAAGATGAGGAGGATATAGTAAAGTGGAACTACATTAATAAATATTACATTCTACATTTATCCCAACATGTGATGTACAAAATGGGTGAGATCCCTCAGAGCTTTTGCTTGTCATTCATGCAATTCAAGGGTCCTCAAACTTTTAAAATGGGGGCCAGCTCACTGTCCCTCAGACCATTGGAGGACAAGACTGTAGTTAAAAAAAGAAACAACTGGGTCTGAGCCCCAGTGGTGTAGTGGTTGTGTGCAGGACTATGGCCCCCAGGGTTGGCTGTTCAAATCCAGCAGCAGCTCTCCAGGAGCAAGGCTAGGCCTTGTTCTCCCACCAGGGGGCAGTGATGCAAAAGGAAAAAGAAAGAAAGAAACAACTATGAACAAATTCACTATTGGCTTGGAATGATTCGGCTGCTAAGCAAGACAGGATGCAGTGGCAAAAACACCAGGTGATCAGAAGATAAATATCCTCAGGGAGCCGTAAGTGACCCATAGGTCATAGTTTGAGGACCCCTGAAGCTTTTGGTGTGTCTACCTCTGATATGGACAAAACTGACTTCTATTATTTGACCTTAGGGAGACATCAGAAGTTCAAATCTGTGTTTACCTAACATGAAGGCCAGAAAAATTTGGAGGTACATATCAGATTTTTTGCCCCTATGTATATTTTCCTCTACTCTCTTACCTTTGTGGATAGATTCCTTCATTAGTGTGAGAAATGTATCATTATTGTAAGAAATGTTAGTATACAATGTCTACCAGAGTGACAATGGAAGAGTGAGACCAAGTCACATTACTGTGTGTTTTCCTCAAACCCACCTCCTCTTAGGTTCTGCATTGCTAACTTCCAAATAACAAGTTAGACATGGGAAAGCAAGATGGCCTTCATTGACAACTTTTGGTTCCCCTCTGTTAATTGATCTCTGAGGAGGAAAATGAAGAAATAATAAATTAAGAGATTATAAGCTCTGTGGAAATACAATGCAATATTGTTCAATATTATGTACTATGATAATGTTATCCAGTTTTATTTGGAAAGAGGGTCACACATTTTCACCAATATTTTATTATTATTATTGTTATTAGAATTCTTATTACCAATGCCACGTGGTCTCATTTTCTAACATATGCCTACAGACCTGCTAAAACTTACAGATAAATAAGTGGAGTATTAAAGATTGGTAGGCACAACAATTATTCAATAAGCATGTCCAAATGTAGATTTTTCAAGTCTACAAAACTCTCCCTCTTTGATGATTCAGGAACTCTGCATTACAGTCCAGAGACTTGAACTTTGTTAAAGCATTCTAAGTCATTTTGATATCACAATTTTACTTATGAGGCAAGAAAAGTCAGAGAGAGGAAGGATTAAGATAAGAAGACACTACAGTGCAATTAGGCATCAAAGACCCAAAACAAAACTAAATCTTCTCAATATGAATGAGGGGTAGGACAGAGTGAAAACACATAGCCTGTCAGTAGTCAGTTGTACATTCCCTGTCAGAAGGACCACAAAGAAGAGACGAGACAGTCGGGTTGCACTATAGCGCCAACAAAACACATAACAGTCCTCTATTCCTTTAATGCTTCTCTCCCCACAGCTCCTCCCCCCCAACCCCATCACCCTATCTTGACCCAAATTCTTCCTTACAAAATTGGCTAGACCAGAACCGATAAACCCCTCTGGACCAATAATGGAAGTAGCGATACTAGGACGGTAAGTGGAAGTTGGGGGAGGAAAAAGGAACAGCTGATCACAATGATCGATGTATGACTCCTCCCAGGGAAACAAGAGAAAAGTGGGTGAAGGGAGACAGTGGTCAGTGTAAGATATGAAAAAAAAGATAAAATTATCAAGGGTTCATGGGGAAGAAAGAGTGAAGGAAGAAGGAAAAAATGAGGAATTGATATGAAGGATTTAAGAGGAAAGAAAATGATGGAAACATACATATGGATGTGCTTGATGTAATGGATATATGTATGGATTGTGATGAGAACTGTGCAAGCCCCCAATAAAGTGTTTTTTTTTCCAAAGATAAGACACATATCATGGTTTCTGCTGAATCCCAGTGAAATCAATTTTCATGAAAGCTGTAGATAATTATAAGAAAAGCAGAAATAACTTTATATGAGAAAACATTTTTGGTGACAAACAGTTGTGAGAAACTATGTGTAAAAAACCTGAGTTTTTATATTTCAGGTTAGTACAAGGTAGACAACTCTTGTAAAACTCTTGTAAAAAGTAATGGAAGGAATACCCGCATAGAGTGTGATGAAGGAGGGAAAAGGCCTATTTCCTTTATTGGTAGTTTTCAAAAGGGAATAAATTCCCAACAGGGAGGAGGAAGCAGTGCTAGGGCTTGAACTAGCAGGATACGTACACAAGTCATCACACATTACTGGAGTGACTCTTAGAATGGCAGGAAGAGCAGAGCCAGGCCTCTGGATAAATGACAGGACATATCATGACCTTTGAATGTCCATGTAACATTTGTAAAAAGGAGAGGGTTCAGGAGGGTTCTCCAGAGAAACAAAACCTGAACACATGAATATATATATATATGCATGTATGTATGTGTATATATATATATATATATTGCAGCAGACAGGGCAGGGTGGGATGGCAACAACAGGAAAATGAGAAGCTGAGGCAGAGCAGTGGAGTGGAGTGAAGCTGATTCTGATGGAGCCTCAATTTCTAGAAATAAACTACAAGGTGACATGATCCATGGATTGCCTTGGCACACAGTTGAGACACAAGACTAGCTCAGATTTCAGAGAGAAAGAGGGCAGGAGGTTGTCCTCAGAAAATCATTTATGTCAGTCGCCCTCCGATAAAGCTGCAACCTGATTGATAGTCTAAATCTTCCTACATGTTCCTAAAGGTGTCATGTTGGCACAAAACCCAAATATCACTGAGACGTAGACTACAAAGGCTTGGCCAGTACCAGTAATTCTGAATAATAAAACATTTTTCATGTCTACTCACTGGTGTACTCTCAACCTAGCAGAGGTACCCGCCTTCATGATCTGTGCTGGACTTAATTCCTAAATGAATTCAATCACTCCTTTGAACCCTTTTTCCAGTCTTTCACCAGAGTACCTTCTTATGAGCATGATCAGAATCGAGAGAAAAAGTGTCTAAAGCCCCAATTCACACAGGTAAATGACAGCTTTGTGGGATTAGAGACAATTTTAGAGAAAACATTTTAATCAGTAATAATATCTCCAGATTTTGTAGATATTGGAGCACAGGACATTTGGTTGGTCCTACTGAAGAAAAGTAATACAGTAATATGAAAGAAAATCAATGCTCTCACCACAATACCTCTCCCAAAAAAGGATGCTGGCAATGGCCTGTGCCAGTGAGGCCTCATGAACCTTTAGCATTATAAGCTTTACATAAGATTCACTTATGATTCCCCCAGCTTTTCACAAGGTCAGAAAACAAAGTGAGAACAGACATGGTAAGAGCATTGCTGAATCCCACAATGTGCCAGAGGACGGGTCCAGGGTACTGTCTGGGCAACCAGAGTATTTCTAGAATGCTCTTCTTTATTTACACCTTCAATGTTGAGCTTTATACCCGTGATTTCATTTTCAACTACCATGTAAAGAATGATATGGATTCCCACATGGCTTCTTTTGAAGTGGAAAAAAATATTTTAAAGTAGTCATCTATTACTGTAGAATACTAAACATCTGTTGACTGCCAAAAACTTTTAGGTGAAACAAAAGCTTCAGGTCCATTTTGAAACACTTTAAAGCATTTTCATTATCAAACATCAAGCAACACAATCATAACTATTCATCTATATTATAATCATTGACAGCAAACATTTTATTTAAACTGTAAAAGTTTAAATGTATCAATTTAAATATGCTTACTGAAATAGTATGACAGTACTTTATGCTTAAATTTTTCTATTAGAATAGTGCCTCAAATACAATAGTAGAAGTAATATTAAGTTTTCTAAATATAAAAAAATTAAATATTCTAGATGATAAATTCCAAGTCAAGCTGATAATTAGATGTGTTTTAGAATCGGCTATCTAATATTCAATCATTTATTTTAGTACTTATTGTTAATGCTGTTTAGCAAATTAAAATAAAAATGCATATAGTAAGAATTAACTCTATAAATTAATCACTAAAAATCAAGGGAAGTATGAATTATGGGATCAAAAACAATGAAATGCTTATTATATTACTATGTATTTATTTTATATGCACTTAAATGTATTTATTTTATAGCACTTTTTAGAAACAAAATCTCTCCCAGAATATATTCTAAGCACACCAGAATAAATGTGCTCTATAGAAAAATAAAGCTTTTCTTTTGTTTTGTTTTTTGGGCATTACTGTCCTTTGGTGGTGAGAGTAGGAGGCCCAGCCTTTGCTCCTGTGGAGCCGCTGCTGGAACTGAAACTTCATCCCAGTGGGCCGCAGTCCTGCGCACAACCACTATGCCACCGGGGCTCAGCCCAGAAAAATAAAATTTTAAAGCCTCACTACGGATATAGAAATCTTAGTTTTCAGAAGGTCATGTTGAGATATTATTAACCAGACTCCAAGTAATTTCCTTTCTCCACACCAAGACCATTATTTTGGAGAATATATATATATATATATATATATACACACACACACACACACACACACACACATACACACACACATACACACATGTACACATATACATATATATTAATCATTTTATTGGGGGATCATACAATGCTTTTCACAATCCATACATACATCTAGTGTGTCAAGCACATTTGTACATTTGTTGCCATCATCATTTTCAAAACATTTGCTTTCTACTTGAGCCCTTGGCATGAACTCCTCATTGTCCCCTCCCTTCCTGCTCCACCCACCCTCATGAACCCCTGATTATTTTTATTATTTACCCATGATAAAGTATTATTACTTTGTCATATCTTACACTGTCTGACATCTTCCTTCACCCACTTCTCTGATATCCAGACCCCAGGGTAGAGATAGATCCTTGTAATTGATCTTCCCTTTCTACTCCACCTTCCCTCTACCCTCCTGGTATTGCCACTCTCTCTACTGGCCTTGAAGGGTTCATCTGTCCTGGATTCCCTCTGCTTCCAGTTCCTCTATGTGCCAGTGTAAATCCAGTCTAGCCAGATTTATAAGATTGAATTGGGATCATGATAGTTGGGGAGAAGAACCACTTAAGAACTAGAGGAAAGTTGTTTGTTTCATCATTGCTACACTGCACCCTGACTGTCTAGTATAATCTCCTTGACCCTTCTGTAAGAGGATGTTGAGTTGCCCTCAAATGGGCTTTAGGTCCCCACACTGCACTCCCTCTCATTTACAATGATGTGATTTTTGTTCCTTAATGCATGATACCTGATTCCTCTCACACCTCATCCCACAAGCTGTTGTGCTTCTTCCATAGTGGGATTGGTTGCTTCTCAGCTAGATGTCCACTTGTTTATCTTCAAGCCTTTAAGACCCCAGATTCTTTATGCTGATAACTGGACACCCTCAGCTTTCTTCACATTTGCTTATGCACCCATTTGTCTTCAGCAATCATATAAAGAAGGTGATTATTATGGAATGCCAGTTTACTAGAACAAAGTGTCCTTGCACTGAGAGAGTACTTGATTAGAGATCCAAGGTCCATCTGCTACCTTAGTACTAAACCTCCTCATCATAAATAAATACATTTATATATGTGCATGCCTATAGTTAGACCTCTGTAAATGCCCTTTACCTCATGGTTCTTTCCTGTATTTCCTTTTATGTTCCCCCTGTCCCACTATCACACTCAGCCTTCATTTGAGTTTCAGTACTTCCTCTCGGCTACATTATCCTTGTTCAAGCCCTACCAGGTCTCTTAAACCTTCCTGTACTGGTTATATTTGCTCTGTCATGCCACTCCAAAATTTCTTGGTTGATTACAAGATACATTTATTCATCACACATCTAATTCATTGAACTAATCCACCCTATGCTATCCAGATGATTTTGATTCTTAGTGATTCTACAGGACAAAGGAGAACTGACCCATGTCACTTCCACTATCTAGACTGGGTTGTTCTGGGGACCCTGCTGAGGCTAATGCAAGGTTTCTTTTTTGATAACTGGATCTGCCCTATGAATCTCTCATTCTCTTTCTAGGATCTGCAGTATAGCCTAGGAGTATCTTTCTCAAGCTGAAAGTAGAGGGCAAGTAAGTCAAGAGGGCAAACAGAAATATTCAAAACCTCTGAGACTCAAGCTAGAACTAGCACACCATTAGTTTTGCTGAATACTATTGTCCAAAACAAGTCACATATGATAGAAAAATATACCCTGATTTATAGGCTATACAACAAAAGTTCCATGACAAGAAAAATAAATGTGCATACAGGGAACAGTGAAAAATAGGCCATTAATGCCATCAATCAAACTCAATGCTTAGCTGAGCTCAGTAGCAGTGAGAGATACAATAGTTCATGCTCCAAAAATTGCACAATTTTTGTTCTGAAAGGATATAATATTATTTTGACTTCTTAAATAAAAAAAGATGTATAAGTAAAATAAAGATAATGTGATTCACAATGAATTTCTGAGAATTTACAGTGAATTTGGTTGAGAAAACAGGAGAGAACTGAGGTTATTACAGAAGACTTGATAACAAGATGTATATCTAGTCATGCTGTAAGATCATTTCACTCACACAGGAAACATAGAAGAGAATCTTGAGGCACAGAGAATGCTTCTCTCTTCTCCAAAAGGCCACCCCATAGCGAAGTCTTGAATCTCAAGGAAAAAATGAACTGAAATTTAGTTCTCAATGGCCCTGCCCATCAGGGTGTCTTTGACTTTGGTCAAAGTCAGAAGTTTGAGCTTTGACTCTCCAAAACTAAAATTAGTGCTCTTGAGTCCATGCTGACTCATAGCATATCCTAGGACAGGGTGGAACGCCCCTCGCAAGTTTCTGAGATGATAACTACTGACAGAAGTAGAAAGCTCTGTCTGTTTCCTGTGGGGAGACTAGTGGTTTTGAACTGCTTACCTTTGGGATTCCAGCCCAACACATAGCAGCTGTGCCACCAGTGCTCCCCAGTATGATGAGGCTCCACTACTGCATTATTATCCCTTTAACTTGCTAATGTCCTCAGGAAGGGGAATTAAATTATTATTAGTTTGCTTTCTTTTATAATTATTTTTGCTATGGACTAGAATATTTCTCTGAAAGCATAGTTGTAGTAGTCGGGCACAGAAAACTGACTCCTCCTAGATGGAGTCTTGTCTAGTGTTCCCTAACACAGCAACGCTCTGGGCCATGCATTTGATGAGAGGCTGCCAGGCTATTCCAAAAGAGCCCACTTTGTGGAAACAGGACTCAGTTGGTCAATGGTTCTTCCAAAGAAACAATGGCACAATGCTCAGGGCCAGGGCGCAAAGTACATCTGCATAATTACACAAAAATTGGTTTGGCTTTTTAAAAAAAAAAGTTCATTGTGATCATGTTTCACATTAATGTTAATTGAAAATTGAGGTAAACCATTAGAAAATAAATTGAAAAAACAAACAAACTTTGTATTAATTAATTTTTCCATAAGTTAGTGTAGCACATAGGTATTTTGTTGTTGACTTAAAAAGCAAACAAACAAAAAAATCCTAACACAGTTTACTAAGTGCTGCAACACACCTCTTTACTGAATAAAAGAACAAAGAAGCAAAGATGTCACTTTGAGGACAAAAATGGTCCATGTGCATGTGGAACCTGGAAATTAATAGCGAAGACTGAATAATAATTGATACATTTGAGTTATAATGTTGGTAAAGATTATTGGAGATTTCAAGAATTGCCAAAAGGATAAACAAATATATTTGAAAAAAGTACAGTCAGAATGTTCCTTATACCCAAGAATAGCAAGACTTGGTCTTGGGTACTTTGAACAAGTATTTGAAAGGACCAATTCCTAGAAAAGACAGCATGTTTGGCAAAAAGGGAGTCAGCAAAGAATAGGAAGACTCTCATTGAGAGACTTGACACAGGGGCTGCCACAATGGGCTCGAGAGTAACAGCAAAGCGAAGCTGGCACTGGGGCTGGCAGTGCTTCGTTGTACCTTGTACAGCAGGTGGCTGTGAGTTGGAGCAGATTCAACAGCACCAAAAATCAGTCACTAAATTATTCATGCATCACAGACAAAAGTTTCCATGCGAAGTTTAACTAGAGAAAAATCCCAATTAAAACCTCTTCCTTTCCTAACATATTCAATCTTCTGTAACTTTAACAGTTTCATGTTCTATTTCTCATCATTTATATACAAGAAATAATTGAACATCCTTCTATGTAGGAAAATGGACCTCAATGTCAAGCAATGGTGTAATGTTGGTTCTGAGAGAGCAGTGAAAATTTTGGCTATTTTAAAAATTTCAGAATTAAAAACTAACATTTGTCCAAAAATCAGCGATATACCTATAGCCAGAGACCTAGACAAAGGGCAATGCTGCACTGATCCAGGAGCCACTGGCTTATCAGAAGGAGCAGTTTGGGGGGCGGGCGACAAGGCAGAGATGGAACAGATGGATAGGAGGTAACAGCAGAATGGCAGGCTTATTGAGTGGTAAGGTTAAGAGACCCTGGAGACAGATACCCAATGGGTCGGGCTACACTATCAAAAGGACTACAGTAGTGAGACCAAGCCAGATGATAGCAGACCATTTTGATATGTTTGGCAGTGGTGGCTTAGTCCAGGGCTTAGATTTTACAAAAACCGTGGTTGTCCCTAGTTAACTACAAGCCACCTATGTCCTCACTTGAAAAGGTTTGGGGTGGAAACAACTTTGTTTCTGGTCTGTGGTGACTCTGGAGTTAGGCCAGCCAGGGGCTTTCCCTGTCAGTATATTTCTCACCTTCCATGCCCTGACACTGGATTCCCAGTCAATGCACATCGTGTGCAGTCACTCCCTGCCCTCACTAGACACTTTCCCAGGAAACAATATACTATGTCACTAACCACTCTTCAGAATAGGCTACAAAAGTAATTCTACTTCACACCATCAGGGATCTTTATACACATTAGCTTGTATTGGAAAGTGCAGTTCTATTTTAAAACTTTATAAACTCTTAATAGAGTTTTAATATCATAATGCATAAATCATTTAGGGCAGAGCAGACATTTCAAATTTTTGTTAATTCAGAGGATGAAGGAATATTGTATTAATAATATATCATTTTGCTAAATTTAAGACATGTTTGAATCACTGAGATTTTTCAGGACAACCTCTATTTAATCTGAAAACTGGTTCCATCCAGTTAGCTAAATTGTAGAGCAGAGGTGCCTGGGTGGCACAAAGAAATGGTCCTTGTGTAAAAACCTGAGGGTTCCTTGTTTGAACTCATTCAATTACATCAAAGAAGAAAGGCCTGTCAACTGTTATGAGCTAATTTCTATCTAGTCTGTTCTAACCCACAATGATTGCCTGTGTGCACTGTAGAATTTCTACAGATATTTTCAAGAACATAATCTTTCAGAAGTAAATTGTCAGGCCTGAATGTGAATGTTTCTCTGTGTGAGTTCTAACCAATGAATTTCAAGTAGTAGTTGAAAGCTTAAATATTTCTGTGCCCACTCATTTATTAAAAACAAACAACAACAACAAAAACCAAACTCACTGTCTAAGAGTCAATTCCAACTCATAACGACCCTGTAAAACAGAAAAGAGCCTGCCCTGTGGGACTCTATCACAAAATGTTTATAAGCATAGACGGCCACTTCTTTCTCCTGAGGAGTGACTGGTCTGGTCATTTCCAACTGCTGACTTTTGGGTGCATAGCCTGATTCATAACTCACTACACTGTTAGACTACCTATACAAACCTAAAAGAAAAAATCTTCTAGCCATCAAAATATGATAGGTTATTTTAATGAATGGAAGGATATTTGTGCAAGATCTATATGAAAGCACCTTGTGTTTGGGGCAAAAGAACGTACTTTCTGATTGATAAGGACACATTCTGGGCTTCTGTCTTGTTCTGTATTTACAACTCTGGCTGGGGAGTTGGAGGGGTTGGGGGGGTGTGGGAATACAAGAGTAATTGTTGACTAAACAATGGTCTTTTACCATTTCCCAGAAGGCTGTTAATTGGTCAAAGTTGTGCTGAGTCATTTAGGAGAAAATATAAGGAGTTTTGATAGGAAATATGTTCAAATTATTTAATAATGTCTACAGGTTATGAAATGAAATATGAAGAAAGAATTTACTGGCATGATGCATAATTACTATCAACAGGTATTCTTTATTAAGCATAAACTATATTTTATTAGAAAGTTGTTACTTTAGCTATGAGGTGCCATCTAGCCAGTTCTGACACATGGAGAATCTGTCTATGTAACAGAATACAACACTATTCTATCTTGCAGTTAGAAGTCTACTTGCAGACATTTTATCCAATTCTAAATCCAATACTTCTAAGATTTCCTGTAAAGACATTATTGCCTCAATTTTATGGATGGATAATCAGGTGGTAAAAATGGTTAAAGGAAACCAGTATTAATTCAGTGTTGGGAGCTAGGATTTGAAACTGATCTGTTAAATTCCAAATCCAATGCTTCACACAATATGTGATGTTTTATATATTTATCATGTATTTTCTGACAAATTATTCATTTATATTTATATCTTTTTGATATCACAAGAATGGTTGGTCTCTTGTTGAGAAGAAATGTATTAGGAAATGAGATGAAATGCTAGAATTAAATTGTTTTGAGATCTCCAAATTCCCAGTGTTACAGATATCGTTTTACATATTGCAAATATTTTAAATGACTACAACTCTAGTTTTTGAAATTAGATTCATAGCTTTATTTTCCATAGTGCACCATACTTTTGCATCTTATGTGCCCAAGTAAATAATGCCAACAACCACAGAGTGGAAGTACTAGGGACTGTTAGGAAGAAGAAACAAGTCGATGCTAATTAGCAACAAGAATTGTAAGATTTCATCTCACATATTTTGGAAGACACACACATAAACACAAAAAAAACAAACACAAAATCACTGCCATTAAGTCAATTCTGCCCTTGTGACTTTGGAAACCTGTGACCATTTACAAGAGTAAATGGCAGTCTTTCTCCCAGAGAGCAAGAGGCCAATCTTTCTCCCAGAGAGCAGCTATCAGTTTTGAGCTGCCGACTTTTGGGTTAACTGTCCAGTTCATAATGACCATGCCTCCAGTGCTCCTTCAGAAGAGACACCAGTCTTTAGCAAAAGATAGATTGCAGAATAGAGAAGGGGGGTCAGTGAAAAAGAGGAAAAATATTTCAACCAGATAGATTAGCACAGTGGATGCAATACGAAGCTCAAACATAACTGGCAGTCATGTGCTTATGCTAATTTTATGACTGAAATGTAGGGGTGGAGTCTAGCCTGTTAATCTGGAGATAGCCATTGACTAGCCAATGAGGCCTCTATGTGGCATGGCTTTCTTCTGAGACTTCTGGGAAATCTCATGATATTTCCCTTGTGAAGATGAGAAGCTATCTTCCCCAGTTGTTAGGAGTTAGTCTCAGGGACGATGAATCACGGACAAGATGGCAGCATTGAGAAGCTGGAGAGCCAGCAGAAAGACCACACGGCTTTGCTTTGATGGAGTCAGACCTCTGAAGCTGGGGCGGCCACATGGAGACCTCTGTCAGTGAAAAGTTGCTTCTTCTGTTGATGGACCCTGAGACCTGGAAGCAAGAAGCCATGTGGAGACCCCTGCCAGCGCCGGGATTCTGCACCCACTGACCTGTGACTTCATGAGTCAGAAGGAGATTTTATAGACTGCTTCCGGGCATATGGGTTAAAATTGGACTTGTGACTTTGAACTGGACTGGGCTCAATATCCTGTTCCACTTGTACATAAAGCTTTTCCTTATATCTACATGCGTGTCTGTGAAATTTGTTCCTCTATTCTACCCGGACTAACACAATAACACTTGTGAGAATGATGTTCCTATGAATCCTGTGAATCAGAATAGACTGGTTAACATCTAACCATCACAATATAGAGTATGACTGGGGTGTTGGGTTTGTAAAAATGTGCACAATATGTCTGTCATTTTGGTAAAAATAAGGCAGTCTGCATTATCTTTGTGCTTCTCCATGCTAAGTCACTTAATATCCTCAGTAGTGTTTAAGTAATCAGTGAGAGGTGTGAGAGCTGCAAGAAGGAGATAGAGCTCTGGTAGGGATGAAAAGTAAAGATAGGCTTGATTGAGGTACGGAAGGACTTTTGGGAAGGGAAGGGATAGTAGAGAGTGGAAGAGGAGCATCCTGTGGGTTCTGAGATCTGAAAGGCCAGGGAAGCGAAGCCTGTTGATAGGGCAGTGATATATTTGTAGGACCTGGGTTAGGGTTAGGGAAATATGCAAATGGGGTGAAGGAAGCTGATGGGGGGTTGCACTGATAGGAAGAAGGAAGGCTTGATGCTGCAGCTGCAAGATCTGAGTCTGATCAATGAGAAATGGCCTTGTGCTACAACTGTCTTCTTCAATTTGTTGTGGGAGGGGTTTGAAGTGCAATGGATTATACTTTTGGTGAAAGGATTTTGAAGCCAGGTGGTATCTCTGGCAGACTGGGAAAGGAGTTCACACCAACCTAGCTTGGAGAGTTAAGCTCCTTGGAATGCAGAGGTTATAGGCTGTAAAGTCCTGCATGATGTCTGTCTTCCTGAGGGGGTGAGGGAATAGGTTGGCTTTGTTCCACCCAGGCCCAAACAATTGGTCTCTTAAATGAAAGCATGAACTTATAAGATCGCAAGTTTCCTTACTTAAAACAGACACGAGGGAGTTGGGGTGGGGGAACCAGTAACCAGGAAATATTTAATATATTTTTTCCTTCTTCAAGACTTAATTATTGAAAAAAAAACCCAAAACTTCCTGAACTTTTTAGGATTGATATTGTTATCAGGTGGAGACTCAAAATCCCAAGCATCTTCATTCCTCAGTCATTGTCCTGCTCATAGGAAAAGATTTAATGGCAGAGGCAGATATCAAGCCAAATTCAGAATAAAAATTTGAACTGCAACAATGAGTTTACTAAAGGGGATACTTTGGGAAAGAAGTCTAAATGGCCTTTTCTTAGTCTAAAAGAATGTAGATCTATACCTTACATTCTGTTCACAGGGACTTCCCACCAAAGTCTAACTTCCTGGTGAGTTTTCTACTATTGACCTGTCGGTAGTGTACCTCCTTGTTCCAGGTATATGTATCCCAGCACTCTTGACTTTATGCTGTACTCTTATCTCAGACCCCAAAGCCAAAAGTCTATTAGTCACTGTGGGGTAGTGTGAATTGCTGGTCTTTTCATATGCCTGGTCTATTCCATTACAGTAGGGAAAGTATCTTATTTGACCTTCACCTTCCCTTGTGCTGAAGAGGTAAAGGGGGATAATGGGAGCACTTGAGTTAAAACACCACCACCACCTCTTCTCGCCTCACCAGCCTTTGCCTACCCAACAATATTTATCTCCCTGTTTCATTTCATAACACATCCTAACCTTAAAGAGAGGCTTCCATTTTATTTCCTTTAGAAATTCTATTTTAGATTTTCTAAGCATATTTTAGGATAATGTCAGGTATCTTTAACCAGAGAGACTAGTCATTAATATATATTCTTATAGTTTATGCAGAAACTATCAAAAGGGATCCTACTTTGCTGTGTAAACTTTCACCAAAAGCACAATTTAATACTATTTTTTAAAATTGACTCTTAGTTATGAAGATGAAAAAAGACTTTATTCTATCATAATCAGAGATTTTATTCACTGAGTAACTATTACAGAGATTTATATCTGGTTTATCCCAATTGTGATCCCAAACTACAGATATATTCACCATTTTGTAAATTAGAGACTCACAAACAAGAAATTTGACCTGGAAGAAAAAAAAAAAGAAATTTGACCTAATGTCTCCAAATAGGAAGTGACATAGTCAAGATTCACACTTGGATCTATCTTTTCTCAAGTCTAAATTGTAGCTTCTTCAAACATGCTATTTTCTATTTTAATGTTTAAACAATGGAAAATTAATATGACCATAATCAGGTAACTTTGTTCATCTGGGAAAGAGGCATATTCAGTTCTTCCTCTATTATCAGTCACACTACATCTAGAAATGCACTTGGAAACTAGTTATCAGCATAGAGTCATGCAGACTGTCCATAAAAACACTGTAACCAATAATACAAACTAGATCTAAAACTATCTTAAGAAACAAGACTTTGATTTTTTATTTTATTTTATGATTCTTGGTGATAAATTCCTGTCAGTCTGGTCCCTTATGACCTGCACCTCCTACCTAAATGTGCCTACCAATGAAGTAGCAAGTATGCAGAGGGTTCTAGTTCCTCTGACCAAAGCAGGAGCTTCAGGAATATGCAGTCTATGTTTATAATGTCATTTATGCAGTCACCCAAGACTTGTGCTTAACAAAGTTTATGATACGTAGGGATATTAGGGGTAAGGGGTTTTTCTCACCTGAATGTCTGCACTAAATGAAAATGACTACTACACCACCATTGTTGCTGTTTTGCCTTAGGGCTTAGGTCTAAGTGGAAAAAGCAGATATTTATGTAGTACAACTTATAACTTGATTGTGGGAGCAAAGTGAATGAGGCTCTTTCAGTGCAGTATTACAATTAAACCTCAAATTTCTTATTCAAAACAGACAAAGGTTAAATTTCAAGTTTGCTATTTCTTCTCATGAAGTTTATCTTTCAACCTTCCTCCAAAGAAATGTGGTACTTAACACATTTCTAGTCTTTAATACCACCTGGGGAGATATAAAACTGAACAGAAAACTGTTTTCTGTCAAAATTACACGGGGCCTGCATATTTTAGCAATTTCAGCCACATTATGTAGTCTGATCAGGCTGGTCATTGACCAGTTCTTCACCCCTATCAATTGCATTAGCATTTAACTTGTCACGCTGAATTACATAGGTAACAAAAGCTCAAGAAAGTTACAAAAGTTGTAATGCCCCTCTAAAGACAAAGGGAATATTTCAGAATTATATAGGGAAGTTATCATTTTCTCCTGTGCCATTTTAATGACAATTGAGTTTTCCTGCAGTCTAAATGGTGCAAAATCCCAAAAGTAGTAAAAAAAAAAATCAATATTAGTTTCTCTTATAGTGTTTGTCAACTGAAAGGACACTCAACACCAAACCAGTTGTCCCCAACTCTATGGCCCTATATGTTGTAGAATTGCTTCATCAGATAAAACTGCAATCAGCTGAGGTGCTTGCCAAGGGTAAAACCCATACAGAATGGGTAGTTGAAAAAGGTAGTTCTGCCTATCAGTTACTACCATGTGGTCAATTGCAAAAGCAAAGTTTGTGATTGCTAGTGCATTTTCTTTATATGTGCTTATTGAACATCTTTCCTTTGTTCATGTATGATATGCCAGAATTGTGCTCAGTGTGCTTTCATCTATATGTATGATAGATGTTTGATGTTAAATAGAAGTGTGATTTCATTAATTTCTGGAAATTATATATGGCTAAAAATTGTGTACAAATGCCAAGTTGGGAAGGGGTGGATTGTGATAGGTTTATTGTGCCAACCTGGCAAACGAACACATGTGGGATTAATATTGAGCCTCCCCTTTTGCCCGGGGCCGAAAGGCCCTGCCATAACTTTGACTGTCTGGAGCCATGAGACCCGGCCATTGTTTTAATCTTTATTGCCTGAGCTCTGTAAATTTTCCCTCTGCAGCCACAGGCGCAGTTTGTTCTGCTTAGGCAGTGTTGACATTCCGAACTGGCCATAAATAGCAAGGACATTTATGTTTATCTAAGACCCTGAAGGGCATGCTGACACTGATGCAGTCAGTAGTAAAAGATTAACAGATGTCTCCTTAACCTGTGTAATCTTCCTCCCACTACACCCTATATAACTTGAGCCTTTTCTTTGAATAAATGAGAATTGATCAGAATACTGTCTTGTTTCCATTTCTCGCATCTCCTGTTTCCCAAATTCCAGTTCCCCCTTCCAGGTTTATTGTTGCAAATACCCGCGGGTCGAGACACCCTTTCATGTCTCTTGCTTTTTGATCATCTGTCCAAGGTGCAGGCCTTGTTGTTCTGTGCTTCCATTTTCAAGCTACACTACCTGTGGGACAGCTAACCCATGTACTGTGTCATAATTTGAGCTTCCTTCAAGACCTGCTTTGCCACGCTACTGGTAAATATATCTCTTGAGCTGGGGACTGTGAGATCCTGTCATCTGGCTCACTGTTGGTGACTTGCTTCAAGCTGCTTGCTTCCTGTGGCCAGATAGCGTGAATCTCTCTATAGAGGACTACCTGGTGGCTGTCTCATGGAAGTGATTTGCACTGAGCCATTGTTAGGTGCCATGGAGTTTGTCCCATTGCATGATCACCATATGTACAACTTTAGAAAACAATTTGTGGCCCTAAGCCATCCTCGTAATTGCTATGTGTGAGCCCCTTTTAGGTGCACTGTGTCGCTCAATCTTGTGGAGGGGTTTCCAAATATTTCTGACTCTGCTTTACCAACCACAGAGTTCTGCCCTTTTGCATCACTACATGTCCAAAACATGTAACACAAAGTCTCCTTCTCTTTGCTTCTAAGGAGTAACTACTTGTACTTCTTCAAAGATAGATTTACATATTCTTCTGAAAACATTCTTTTTCAGTGCCATAATTTTAAAATATTCATTATTCTTGAGCCTTCTTTATTCATTATCCAACTTTCAATTGCATATGAGGTAGTTGAAAATACCAGGGTCTGGTGAGGCACACCATAATCCTCATTTTAATACTTCAAAGGGGTCTTTTGAAATAGATTTTATATATGCGATGCATAATTTGATTTACTGAATGCAACTTTGATTATGGAAGGTGGATCCACAGAAAAGGAAATTAATGACAATTTCGATCTTTTCTCTCTATATATTACTTGTTGGTCCATTGTGAAGATTTTCATCTTCATTACCAAATATTTAATGTCTTTAGTTTTTTTGTCTTTAATTTTTTTAAGAAAGTCGTGTCACCTGTATATTGCAAGTTATTTATAAGTCTTCCTCCAATTTTGATGCTGTTTTCTTCATATAGTCCAAATTTTTGAATTATTTACTCAGCATTTATATTAAGTAAATATACAGAGAGGCTATTACTCTGACATGCACATTTCCTAATTGGAAATTATTCAGCATTCTTTTGTTTTTTTTGAACAACTTTCTCTTGGTCAATGTATAAGTTCCCCATAAGTATAATTAAGTGCTATGGAATTCTAATTATTTGTATAATTGTATCCATAAATTATTGTATAACCAAAAGAAATATAGATAAACTCCTTATATTCTTTGCTTTCAGCCAAGATATATCTGATATAGGGAATGATATACCTGCTTCCTCTTCCTTTCCTGAATCTACTTGCTTTTTTTCCCCTGTAAATCTATTGCTACAACTATTTTAATATTATTTCAGCAAAAATTTATATGCATGTGATATTCAAGATATTTTTGACAATTTATGAATTCTTTTGAATCACCATTCTTAGAAATAGGCACAATTAAGAATTTCTTCCAGTGAGTTATCTTGCTAGTTTTCTTCCAAGTTTTTTGGCATAAGAAAGTGAGTACTTTCAACTGCATCAGTTTATTGAAGCAATTTAATTAGTAGTCAGCCAATGGCTAGAGTTAAGCTTGACCTTGTTTCTTCAATATCCTTGCTTCTTTAAAACAAAAAATTTAATTGACACATAATCCACATATCTTACAATTCGATGGTTCAGTTATATAAAGATCTGTATAATTGTTATTCCAATCATTTCAGAACACTTTATTCTTTTTTGTACATATTGTTAGTAACTTCTCATTACCTTGACTTCTACCACACCACCCCTGTTATACCACCAAGAAACCATTAAACCGATTACCAGTCCTGGATCTCATATACAGAAAAATATTCAAAACAAAACAAAAGCAAAAGAACTGCCACTACAACACCAAAAAACTAACAATGACAAGGAAAACCTGAATTAAAAAGAAAGTAAATATTAAAAAGTAGAACAAATTTTTAATGTTTAAATGGGTCAAAATGGAGATTAAATGATAAGATCAACTTTTAAACTGACTGTGTTCTGCATAATCCACTTTCCAATATACTCTGCATGAGAGTGAGGTTATTCATACCCCTCCTTTAAAGTCAGAGGTGATTCACAGAAGATTTAATCATGGGTATTCTCCTTCACTTTTTTTTAAATAACTGAAAAAAAGATGTTTAAATGGACAAAAAATGAGAACAAATGATAAGATATTATTGTTTAATGTACTGTTTCTTCCATAATTGACTTTACCATGCTGTCTGTTTGATTACAAGGCTATTCACGGGAATTCATGAGAGGAAATTCATGGGAGGACTAATCTACTATGTTTGGACAGTGCAAATGGATTTTGGGTTCCCATTATCATCCAGAGTCTTCTGAAAGCGAGATGTTCACAATTTAAACTGTATTATCATTCCCTCCATCAAAATTGGATTATATTTTTTACAATCCTTGGACCACACAGACTGGTGTGTTTTTTCCATGGGAACTTAGATAGCTGCTTGTTTGGAAACAAGCCTTCAAGACCTCACATGCCAGACTTTCTGATAGTTAGGCATCAACTAGCTTCTTTGACATACTTTGGTATGACACACATATCTAAGTGATCTCTTTATGAGAGGCAAACATCAAGCAGGGTCATGTTGAAGGGTTCTTAGCAATATTCTTTTTCATGTTCATATGCCACTTCTTGAAATGATTGAGTGATTTATTTTGCAACCAAAACTGTCTGCAGTTGTTCTATTTTCTTTTTATGTTAAGAGCATTGTTCATTATTTTGCTCATAGATTCCTTCAATAGTATAAATTGAGGCTTAGTTTTTTTGAGTTTTTCATCAAGAATAATGCTATGCATGTTGTTTCTCTTTGTTTTTTATTTGCTTTATTTTTTAATATCAAGTTCTTCAATATTTATTGCAATGCATTATTCCATCTTCAAAAGAGGCCGTTTGGAAATTTCACTTCAATCCTTTTACTTCATCATCCATTTCACTGTCGTCGGTTATTTTACTTTCAAAAACAAGCTTCACAATTTCTTCTAACAACCATTTGAACCTTTGCTTTACTGTTAATGACTGTTGATTTCTTCATATGTGATGTCTTTGGTGTCAACCCACAAGGCACAAGGTCTTCAGTCATTCATGTTGTATGTGTAAAATTTGTTCTTTAAATTCAGGTGGAATATACTTAAAGCTTTATTTTGATTCTCATGGATTTGTTTTTATTTTCTTTGGGTTCACCCCTTGAGCAATTCCACAATTGACCCCTGCCCTTGTTTTGATTACCTCATGAACACGTGAGTCATAACCCTCATGGCGTTATCTTTTAATCTAAATTGCATAATAAGTGTATAGCTGTCTATTCACTGTAAATCCTTAAGGACATGCTCAAGAATATTCCCTCATTCTTCACCTGAGTGTTTTTCTCTCAGAAGACAAACAGGCTCTCTCTGCATTCAACTAGGACTTTTTATCTATTTCCAAACACATTCTTCCTGAGGACTAGTTACCTTTATCTGAGCTTGCCTGGGTTTTGAATATAGCCATATTGATAATTTAAAGGATAAGATTTGGGAAGTTACATTAATAACTCAGTGGTATCTGCAGTTTTATTGGAGCTAGGACACTAAATGTATGTGATAGCATTCTATCAACCAAGCATTTTATAATTTATTTAAACTCCAATGCAGAAAAAAAAGACTTGATCTACTGTTGTGAAGCCAGCCTTTATAAGTCCTTTAGAACACAGTTCTACCCTAACTTATAGGTGGTTACCATCAGTCAGCAGCATCTTGAGGAAAATTTGCTGCTTGGCTTTTTTATATAGGGGGAGGAATGTTTAATCTGGATGGTTTAATCTGAATGTTTATTTGCAAAGTACTCTTCACAGTTGCCTGGTTTTAAGTAATATATTAATTTTCCAAGCATAGTCAAAATCACTTCTTCTTTGAGCCATATTTTGAGCAGTCTTAATACAACAATCATTCAATCACACACAATTAAATATCTAAAAAAACTACTTTATGCACATTTCTTCCTCTTAAATGATGTGCAGTTTTTATTTTTTCCTTCTCTTGTTTGAATATTTTTGTCAAATGTACACAGACCTCATCAATCTGTTGACCTAAAATCATGTTTGGTTCAGGAAATTCTTGGCTAAACTTGTACCTTAACTTAGTACAGTGCTCAGCAGTGGTAAATAATACACTGTTGAATTAAATGTTTCCAACACAGAGAAGTGCCCAAATAAAACACACAATATGAAAACATGAACTTATGTACATATAATTGAGTGGCAGAGAGAGACAGGTGTGCTGAAAAGATTATGTTATCAAAAAGAAATCACTGTGTTCAATACAAGAATATATTATATTGGGGGCACATTAGTTGTAGTGATTACCAAATATCATTTTTAGTTTGCAGAGGAGAATTACCTCAAATTATCAGCCTGCCTTTGTATATGCTATCTCATTTTTCCACAGTTTATAGAGCAGCTTACTTCTCTGCTCAACAACACAAAATTACTAAAGCAAAAACAGCTCCCAGAAGCTGTTTGTTCCTTAGCATGTTCCCAGGCCAAGTTATGTAAAATAACCATTAAGACGTATAGGCAACAAATCCTATTGTCATCCATGTCGGTCCCCAATGAGTGTTACTAGCAACATGTAAAAACATTTTCCACTGACAAGAATGGTCGAGAGACCATGCTGATGTGGCTCACTCCCTTATTGTTTAAAAACAAAGAAAGATGACTCTAAAATTGGGGATCCCACTTCATTAAGTCTTGTGAGGGAATTGTCAGCATTGTCAGACTTCTGTTGTCTGAAATATCCCAGGGCGCATCTAATAGATTGCTTCAGCTTACAGCTCATATTTATTAAGTTTTAGGCTGAAATGTACAATAGAAATATAAAAAACCAAGACAAAAAAAGTAAGAAAAATATAAATGTTAATCTATCCTGAATGATTAGAATATTATGCAGTTAGTCATGCTAACTGAACATTAGAATTGAGAAAATGATATTCAAGTCAGAGAAACCCCATTCTTAAGAGAAGAAAATAAGGATGGGAACATAGACTTTCTTCCTAATAGTTATACATCTTTACAAAGACAAAGATGTACAAGAAAAATTAGTTACTAACATGAAAGCATCCTTATAGCATGTTATCAACTCAACCCACTTCCACTGAGTCAATTCTGATTCACAGTAACTATATATATGATTTCTTATAAATCTTTATAAAAACAGGTAGTGTCAGCTTTTTCCCTAGGAGCATTTGACGGGTTCAAACCACCAACTTTGTAGTTAATAGGGCAATGGTTAGCCCATAGTGTTAAATAAGTGTAATTAAAAACGAAAGGGCACATATCTGTACAAACATGCAAGCACGGTTAATAATTTCAGTTCTAGAAAAGTTCACAATCTAATATGTACTAGTACTAGTTGCCTCCAGTTGATCCCAACTTATCCTAATTCCATGGATGGTGGAAATTAATAACTTTCTCTGCTGACAATAAAACTTAACCATTATAGTAACACTAGAAATCATTCATTGGATGCCTAACAGGTTTAAGTGTTCTAAGAGGCACCTTGAAAAAATGTCCTAGAATTTACTCCAGAAAATCAGTTTCTTAAATTCTGTGAACCACACTTCTACTCAGATACATGGGGGACCAGTATCTATATAAAATCTTATTTCAATAGAGTGACATTAATTTGGATCTCACTATTTTCCTCCTACTAAAAACTATATAAACAAGTAAATGTAACTAAAAACAAATAGGAAAATGTGGCCAATAAATTTATTATATTAAAATATCCAAGAATGGGTTCAGTTCCAAATATTTTCACCATAGATTTGTAAGGAAGAAAGAATAGTAGGCTACATTAAATGTAACATCTACCATGCAACGTTTTCTGATAAAGAATTGAATAATGCACAACACACTGTTGATACTCAGTAAATTTTAATTCTACATTAAAACATTAAAGAACAAATTGCCATGAAGTCAACTCTGATTCCTCGCTAATCTATATATATCAAAAAGACTGTTTAGGGTTCTCAATGGTACTTTTTTTATAAAAAAAAAAAAGAAAGAAAAAGAAAATGGCCAAGCCTTTCTATTGAGTTAGCACTCACACTTGCAGCCTTTTCATTAGAAGCAGAAGGAAGCCATGAACCCATAAACAGACCTTAAAATTCTCACAAAGAATCCCACTAAAGATAATTTGACTGTTGTGTACCATAAAGTTGAGTCATTTCTGAATGATCCTAAATGATACAGAATTGTCCCCTGAAGTTTGCTAGGCAGTAATTTTAATGGAGCAGCCCTAATAGACCAGTGATTAAAGCAATTAAACCCAAAGTTTGAGGTTTAAAACCTGTCAGCTGTTCAATCCATAGAGCTAATGTGAATCAGAATTGTGTTGATGGCAGTAGCATTTTGGGGGTTGTTTTTCTTTTTAAAACATTTTTTAAATTAGTGTAAGGTTTATAGAACAGATCCTCCACATGGAATTGAGAATCTGTTCTATAAACCAATTCTAAGAATTCATATATATATATATATATATATATATATATATATATTTATTCTCTCAACTTGTACAGTGCAATCCCCTCAATGTGCCATTATTCATCCCATGTCCTCCCTGTGTTTCTTGTCGCCATTCTACCATCTCTCCTGACCTGCTGAACTTTGTCCTTGACAATGTTACCCTTTGGATCTTGGGTTGTTGATTATTTAAACATGGGAGTGGATTCAGATCCAAATGTGAAGGGTGGTTAAGTTCCATAGTCTTGGACTCCTCGGTCTCACTCTCTCTTTTATTAACATATTTATTAAGACAGGAAAGGAAAATTTCAGAAATTTGTCATCTGGATGAAGAAGATGAATAGCATGAGGTCATAATTGTATCCAAGGTTTTTCTCAGGCATATAGTTTTTTTTTTAAAGGACATGGAAGTTCACAGAAAACTGTCACATAAACATGGCTGGTGTCAGATCAATACAGTAGTTACCAGTGTGACTCCTGGAGCAGAATGGGGCAATGATTGGGACATAGGTATTATGGATAGCAGAGGCGCTTAGAATATTGGTCTAGTATTCGCTACCACACTCATGACTATGGGACCCCAAAAGGTTATCTCTGCTAAGCACCCACCCATGTAAGCCTCTTAAGGGAGATGATTCCTCTGTGGACTGATCAGGGTTGTGAAGGTATTCTACTTTGTATTGTATTCCATCTAAGGGAAATATTATTTATATTCTGTTCAATGATCATCGAGGATCCAACAGAGTTGGGAAGATTTAACAGAGACTTGGACACTGGGGTCATGGGCATTCACTCCCTTGCACAATTGCTGAAGTTACATGGGGTAAGTAGAGGCCAGAATCTGGGACCAATGATGTTTGCTTCTTAGCCTTATTACTGGTACCACGTGGGTAAGCAGAGCCTGGATGTTGTTCCTCTGGGAGTTTATGTTCCAACATGGCCATCCCAAGTGTACATTTGGCCAGGAGACAGCAAGTGCAGGAAAAGTGTTGGTCACCTTGCACTTAGGTCAGTTATGTTTTCTCCTCTCCCTTCTCAGTCTCTCAACCTGTGGGAGGTAGAGGTTTTGATTCATTTTACTCTGTCTTTCTAGGAAGTTTGCAGCCACCCTGTCCTTCCTTGATGTCAATTTTGTTCTGATTATTGTGGAGAGAGTTATAGAAGTATAGAGGTATATGTGTGCATGTTTTCAGTTGGTCATCTTTCCAAAGAAATGTCTCAATTTATGGACCTTTCTTAGACATGACTATGCATTTTATGTCCTGTGAAAGATCCCAAGGTTATGATAAATTCTATTGTTTTATCTGTTAGCATAAGGTCAACAAAAATTCCTGAAAAGACATAGTGAGCAAATATTTAGGCTTTGTGTACCATATGATCTCTGTCACTATTACCCATACTGATGCTGTGATATGAAAGCAAGTGTGGACTGTAAGACTGACTTAATTTTTGTACAGTGCCAGATATTTCTTCTGTGGATCTGTGTGTGGTTCTAAACTGCTGTCTTTGGTGAGTCATTGAACATGACTTTTTTTCCATCAGAGCTCCTTCCATCAAATGTGAGTCGTTTCCTAAGGCCCACTGGTGGGTAATTGGTCACCCCTTTACAGGGGAGCCACAGGGAGGAGACAGACCAGTCAAGGTATAGCTGGGAAGTGATGATGCACACAAGTTCCCTCTAGTTCCTGAAGCCTTCCTCCCCACCCCCCTCCCCAACCATCATGGTCCCAACTCTACCTTACAAATCCAGGTGGACTGGAGAAGGTACACGAGTATAGAGGGGAGTTGGAGATATGGGGAAACCAAGATGGATGGGCCCCTTCGGGCCAATGGTTAGATTGGAGCTGCTGGAAGGGTAGAGAGAAGGTGGGGTAGAGAGACAGAACCAACGGCAAGGATATACACATAAACTCCTATTTGAAGGATGGACATCAGGGGAGTGGGTTGGGGGAGAGTTCAGGCAGTGTCATATATGACAGAACAATATCAATGTATAAAGTATTGAGGGTTGGTGGGGAGGAGAGAGCAGGGGAAGAGGGGAAAGGATGGAAAAGCCGATACTAGGGGCTTAAGGGAAAAGGTGGACAATTGGAGAACGATAATAGAAGTGGACATGTGAGGGTGCTTAACACAGTATGCTTATTTATGTATTGTGAAAAACAATGTATGAGCCCCCAATAAAATGACTTAAAAATGGAATAAAAAACACCATGTCATAACTTGAAAATGAAGTTGCCAATATTACAAGTATATTAATCAAATATTGAAGTGAAAAAAGTGAGTCATTTAAAAATAATGATGTTGAAAATTTCCATTTTTTTTTGCCAAATTCTAGCCTTGCAAAAGTATATACACTAAAAACTTCATCATCCTTCACTTCCTTAATGGGGAAGCTATTCAAACTTTTTGAGCACAGACAGATTTCATCTTCTGGCAATCAACATCTGGTAATTCACATTTTACAGCACAGACAAATTACAACAATGTTGTCATGTGCAGTGATTATAACAGTGAGCTAAGATATAAATGAATTTATGCTATTTGTGAACTCTGTGAAACACAGCTTTTTAATGTGACTATTAAGAATCTAAAAGTAGAGTTATAAAAATATTTATGCTGCAATAGTGCCTTCATTTGAGTAAGTACAGAATATTTCAAGAGGATAACTTTAAAGAACTGCATATGTACAGAGATCTGATCTGTGCCATTATTTGTTTATTTAGCTTTCAGATCCATTTGCTACTGCTCTGCACAGTACACTGCTTTTGCAGGTGGGGGTGAAGGGCTTTCTCTATGCTTTTACTGCCTTGTGCACATTTAGAGACAGTGGCTATACCTCCTCAGAGGTTACAGCTTCCGGCCCACAATGCCTTGGGGTCTAGTAATGAGCTTTTCCTAATCTATCTGCATCAGCTAATCTTGAGGCTGCTTCCTCATTCTCTCTTTCACTTCTAAGATTTTATACTGCCTGTGTCATCAAATACATAGATTGTGTAATTAAAAGCTTTATAATGAAACAAAATAATAACAATAATAATAGCAAACTGCAGCAATAACCTAATGTATGCATTAAGCATAATTTCTCTCAAGAACGCCAGTATCCCATTTATTGGAGTAGAGCAAGATTTATCAATACATTAAAGATATTAAATAAATGTGATACCAAGTTAATATAGATTGGTATTATTCTAAATTTTGCTGCACATAATATTCAAGTCTACTAGTGGATGATAATTTAATTCTCCAAGAGCAGGTGCAGTTCACAAAGAGAATGGTCAGCTAAATTAGGCAAGTGTTATTGTTTTCAGATGTTTGAGTCTGCTTCAACTCATAGTGTCCCAATGTAGAGCAGAACGAACTTCAGCTGTATCCTGAGCCATCTCCATAATAGTTACTAGGTTTGAGCCCAATAATGTTTCAGTACATCTCCTCCAGGGGCTTCCTCTTTTTTAATGAAATTCTATTTTACCAAGAATGATGTCTTTCTCTCGGTACTGGTTCCTCATAATAGTATGTCCAAAGTATATAAATAGAGGAAGTTCTACCCTGCACTATAGGTCACCAAGTTATATTTCAGCATTGACTTTATGGCAGTGGAGTTAGGAAATAATTCCCCAGTGTGAGGGAGGGATGATTGATAATATTTGCTAACATAAAATGACAATTATGTCTCTTAGGTGAACCAAAGGCATATGTAAATTATAGATTCATGAATGAATTTGGGGCTTGCAGTTAATTATAGCTCCAATTTAAAAGCAATTAGTTCTTATGATATGACCCTGCTTGATGCTCAACCTCACGAAGAGGTTACTGAAGCCATTGGTGCTAAAACAAAGATGACAAAGAAACTACATGATGTCCAGCTACCAGAGAAAAACGTTTCCGGGGTCTTGAAGGGTTTTTTGTTGTTGTTGTTGAAGCAAACAGCCATCTAAGTGAGGGGTCATTAACTAAGTTCACAGGAAAGGAGCACACCACTCTGTGTGATCCAGGAATTGTAAATAATTTTATTAAAATCTGAACGAGAGAATGATAAAAGAGTTTAAATTGTGAACAGTTTTCAGAAGACTATGAATGACAATGAAAGTCCAAAAAGCATTTGCAGCATCCAAACATAAATTAAGCCTCATGTGAATTCCCTCCAATCCTAGGAAAGAGATGTGAATAATCCTGTTACCAAACAAAGGGCATTGTAAAGTATGGCAGAAGTAGTTGGGTCCAAATGTAATATCTTATCTGTAATCACCCTTTTGGACTATTTTAAAGCTATTTCAGTTTAACAAAAAAGTGAGGGGAAAATACATGTGGAATAGCACATCATTAAACCTTGAGCAACCAATCACAAGGTCAGTAGCTTGAATCCACCAGCCATTCCATAGAGGAATGATGAGACTGTTTTCTCCCTTTGAGCTTTAAATGCTCTGAAATCCTGAAGGGCAGCCATACTGTGTCATGTAGGGTCACTCAGACATGGAGTCGCCTTGAAAGCAGTGAGTGCACTTTGTTTGGTTTTTAAAAGCAACTTACTTTGAGAAAAAAAAAAACACATTTTTTATGATTGTGGATTTTCCTTTTTGTTTTTTTGGGGGGGTTTTTTGGGCATCACTGCCCTCAGGTGGTGGGAGTAGGAGGCCCAGCCTTTGCTCTGTGGAGCTGGAATTGAACCTCCATCCCAGTGGGTCACTGTCCCACGCACAACCACTACGCCACTGGGGCTCAACCCCTGATTGTGGATTTGAGACAAAACTTTTCCCAAAGTTGTTTTACATAAGACCATTCAAGTTTAAAATTTATCTTCTAAAATAATATCTTTCAGATTAAAATCAAAGGCAAAACTTGGGAATAAACATATCAGTCAGTGTATTTTCAAGCAGGTATGAATCCACCCATTATACATCATATATATTTTCTCATATTGATGGATTATTAACTAAAGAAGCAAACCCTTTTGCTTACATTCCAGCAGGCGAGCCAACAAACTAATTGTTAAGGCTGTTGGGATGATTGCCAGAAATATATAGGAAGTAAAAGAGTATGAAAGGCATCTATAAGTCAAATAACTATTGAGGAATTCTTTTCATTTCATTAGCTTTATAACAATATTCCTGAGGACATTCAATCTGTCTAGCTTCCAGTATGCTTGTGGCTTTCCTTTATATATGATTTGCTGTATTAATAATGGGGAAGGATTTATGAAGAGAACAATAACTTTATTAAGTATCCTATAAATTGTACTTTTATGTCATCAGCAATGCTATCCCTTGAGAAGGCTTTATATTTTAGACCAGAAGCAATTGATAAAGATGGTGCTTCCTCTCATTTCAAGAACTGACCCAACCTGTGCCACCGCTTTAGTAAGAACATCACACTTGACTGACTATCAGGAGGACTCAGGACACCTTCTCCAGGTAGGTGACTTTCCATACTCAATAAATTCACCTAAATTATATCAATATAAATTTCTAATCATCTCCCATGATATCTAATGTGTGTAAAATAGGTTGTTTTAAGTCTGAGAAAACAAACAAGCAAACAGACATAAAACAAAAAGGAGATTGTTGAGACTGTAGGTAATTAGAATACATTCTGAAGTAAACAGAAAATCTTTCCCTAAATATTATTCTTTCTCCTCTCTCCTACTTTTTCTCCCTTTTTTACCCTATATTATTCCAATGGATTCCTTAAATCCATTTTTCTCAATAATTTTATGGGGGGCTCTTACCGCTCTTGTAACATTCAATACATCATTTGTATCAAGCATATTTGTATACATGCTACCATCTTTATTTTCAAATACATTCTATTTGAGCCCTTGGTATAAGCTCCTCCTTCGTCCTCCTCTTTTTCATTTTAATCATTCCATTGGGGGACCACAAAACTCCCATCATGATGAACATCCATGTCAATTGTATGCATACCACATTTGCACACCTGTTGACATCATGACCCTTAAAACATTCTCCCTCCACTTATGCCCCCAGTACCAGCTCCCCATATTTCCCTTTCCTCTCCCACCCCCTCCCCCATGAACCCTACACATTGTTAATACTTGTTCATATCATATTCAGTCCAATGTATCTCTTAACCCACTTCCCTGCTGTTCATACAGGAGAGAAATCATATGTAGATCCCCTTCCACTCCACCCTCCTGGTATTACCACATGCACCACTGGTTCTGAAGGGGTCATCTGTCCTGAATTCCCTATGTTTCCAATTCCAGGGCACATCCCCTGGTCTACCTGGATTTGCTAAATAGAACTGGGATCATGATAGTAGTTGGGAGGAAACATTCGGGAATAAGAGGAAGGTTGCATACCTCATTGTTGCCACACTGACTCCTCTCCTCCCTGGAACCCCTTGGTGAGGGGTGGGGGTGGGGGACTGCTTCACCTATTGATGAGCCTTGGGTTCCCATTCAGTACTCCCCCTCCTTTATAACGATACAACTTTTAGGTCTCTGATGCCTAACACCTGCTCCCTTCAACACCTCAGTCACACAGGCTGGTGTGCTTCTTCCATGTGGATTTTGTTGCTTCTGAGCTATATGGCCTCTTGTTTACTTTCAAGTCTTTAAGACCCCAAACTCTATATCTTTTGTTAGCCTGGCACCCTCAGCTTTCTTCACATTTGTTTAGGCACCCATTTGTTGTCAGCAGGCATATCAGGGAGGTGCGCACACAATGTTAGGATTTTTAGTTCTTAACTCCTGATAACTGATCATTTTGGAACCGTGTGATTTCTTCTTCCATATGGGCTTTCTTGATTCTCAGCTAGAGGGCAGACTGTTTACTTTCAACTTTCAACACACTATATGTTTTGATAGCTGGGCCTTCTTCACCACCTTTGCTTATGCACACATTTGTCTTCAGTGATTTTGTTGGGGAAGTGAGCATAATGAAATACAAATTTAAATGGACAAAATGTTCTTGCACTGAGGAAGTACTTGAATGGAAGTCTGTGTTAGTCCGGGTAGACTAGAGGAACAAATTCAGGGAACGAATATCGATATAAGGAAAGGGTTTGTATACAAAAGGAATGGGACATGGAGAAAGCATCCCAGCCCAGTCCAGTCCAAAGTCATAAGTCTGATATTAACCAATATGCCTGAAATCAGTCTATAAAGTCTTCTTCGGACTCACGAAGTCACAGGTCAGTGGGTGCAGAATCCCGGTGCTGGCAGGGCAACTCGCCTCCAGGTCTCCGGGTCCATCAACAGCAGAAGTAAGTCATCGCTGGCAGAGGTCTCCATCTGGCCACCCCAGCTTCAGAGGCCTGGCTCCATCAGGGCAAAGCTGTGTGGTCTCTCCGCCGGCTCCTCCAGCTTCTCGAACACTACCAGCTTGTCTTGTCTGTGATTAATTGTCTCTGAAACAACTGGGGAAGATAGCTTCTCATCTTCACAAGGGAAATATCATGAGATTTCCCAGTAGTCTCAGGTGAAAGCCATGCCCACATAGAGGCCTCATTGGCTACTCAGTGGCTATCTCCAGATTAACAGGCTAGACTCCACCCCTACATTTCAATCATAAAATAAACATAAGCACATGACTGCACAGTCCACCTCTTGTTAATTTTATACTTTCACATAACTCTTCAACCATATGTAACCTTCAAATAAACAATAAAATCATATCTTTACCTAACAGGATAAAACTAAAATGCATACAATTCAACATGTGTCACTATCATTTAAAAATAAAATTCTATAAGTGAACAAAACAAAAGATATCCTGTGCCTTACAACTGTAATTACAAAATGTCTACACCTTGATCCTATAATCCTATGAATATACATTCCACCACCTATAAGAGTTTGCAAGCCAAACCACCTCATGCCTTCATTCCCTCATTTTGGGTATCCAATTTCTATATTGCCCACTTAAAACCTAGTGCTCTAAGGAAACAATCATGTCTTTCAATGTGAAGAATCTTCATTCCAGTTGGAAACTCGTGAAGTGTGCATCCATTAGCAAAGTCAAATCAGGACAGGCCATCCATAAAATCAGCAATGATATGCACCAGCTCACAGGCTTAAATTGCTTCTCTTCCTAGCTGCCTTGTTCGTCCTGTGCCTCGATCTCCAAGCAACACTACCCGTGGGACACCTAATCATGGACTGTGTTGCTGTGAGTTGAGATGCCTTCAAGCCCTACTTCGCCACGCTCCTGGGATGTACATCTCTTGAGCTGGGGACTGTTGGACTCTGTTATCTGACTGACTGTTGACGACCTGCTCTATTGTTTGCTGCCTGTGACCAGATAGCCTGAATTGCTCTACAGAGGACTACTCAGCAGCCCTCAAGACTTGAAGGACTGCCAGTCTTCTAGCTGCCTCACGCAAGTGAGTTGCACCGAGCAATCTGTACTGCTTTGTAGTTAACTGTTTCTTTCTTATCTTATATACCTTTCTCTCTGTATAAATATATAAAAAGAATTACTAGTGTTCTGATTTTTATTTCTTTAAGAGAACCCTGCCTGACACAAAGTCCAATGCCCATCTGCTGTCCTAATACTAGTCCTATAAGTATATGTACGTTGATCTATTTCCCCATCATCCTATATAAATATATTCCCCTATGTACATGCCTATTTTTGAACTTATATATATGCCCTTTATCACCCAGTTCTTTCCTCTATTTCCTTTTACTTTCCTCTTGTGCCACCATCATGCTCAGCCTCTATTGGGGTCTCAGTATTTTCTCTCTGTTACATTACTCTTGATCAATCCCTATTGTGCCTCTCATACCCACCTTGTCACTGATTTTGAATCCATTTTTATGCCCTTGTCTCTGGACTAATCAACACCACAACCTTTCCCCCTCCTCCCTATCTCCCACGCGCCCCCCGCCCCCAATTCCTCTGGAACCATTTTCGCCTCCACACTCTTCATTTAACCTATCTTAAGTAGATAGACCTAAGGAGACCAAAATATGTACAAAAAATACATGCATCCTAAGATGAATCAACCAAAGAAACTAAAATGATGATAACAATAAAGAAATCCCAAGGTCCTATATATATAGTAAAATGTATATTTTATATACAATATACATTAAAAATAACAAAATTAAAACTTGTGAATAGTTCAGGGTCTGTTTGTTGACCTCCAGGAGTGCCACCTGGTTGAATCTGATGGGGTGGCACACCCTAGGCCCAAAGTATATCCTTGGCACTCCATCTGGAACTCCATGCTCTGTTGTACACCCTTAGTTTTGAGCCATGGTGTGGTTGAGTAAGACAGGGTATGATCCCGATCTACTTTGTCCACTGTTGTCCCTGCAGAGCCTTGGGTCAGCAAGGGAAACCATATTTCATACCAGGGTCAGCCATCTGATCCTCTCTGCGCATCAGCTGTTCTGAGTGGAAATATTCTCCTGAAGGCATGGTGGGCCAGGATGCACTCCATTCTCTCTTCCTCCCACTTCATTTGTTCTCATGTGCTTTGGTCAGGCCTATCTTGCTCCCTAAGCTGTAGCTTCAGTGTTGTCCTCCAAAGCATACTCTCCTGGGAGGAGGACAGCTGCCCCTGTAGGTGGGTTGGGCGTTGAGACCCTCCAATGGTTGCCCCCTCCATGCTATCTCACTGAATTCACATCCTGGAACACCAGATTTAAGTTTGATCCCTCTTTCCCTGTGGAGATATAAACAGTATGTACCTCTTGAGTGGGTTAGTACCCATTCCCTCTCTACACATCATCATCTGCCCCCCCCCCAGTTCCCCCTTCCCAGTTGGCTACCATATGTAGCCCTGGATTTGGTCTGAACCCTGCCATTCTATGTGGGCCTTTCCCCAGGATTTTCTGTATACAGTATTTCCTGATGCCCCTTTTGCATTTTTTTATTATTATTAAGCTTACCTCAACAGACTCATGCTGTACATGTGCTTTTGCATTTGGCTAACATCATTTAGCATAATTTCCTACAGTTCTTCCCATGCGGTGACTGTCTCCATGCGTTCTTCACTACTTTTCAGAGATGCATAGTACTCCATTGTATGCATATACCACAGTTTTTTAATGCATTCGTCAGTTGATGAAATTTTGGACTGCTTCTAACTTCTTGCGATTGTGAACTGTGCTGCGATGCACACTAGGACACAGATGTCTGGTCGTGGATTGTTGCTTGCCTCTTCTAGATTAATGCCTAGTTGGGGGATGGCTGGGTCATTTGTTAGCTCAATTTCCATCTGTTTTAGATATCTCCAAACTGATTTCTATAGTGGCTGTACATACCTACAGTACCACCAGCAGTGGATAAGAGTTCCTGTCTTCCCACATTCTCTACAACACTTGTTGCTTTCTGGCTTAATTCCATTTCTTTTCCTTCTATATATCTTTACTAACAGGGTTGGAACTTGGTGATAGAAAGTGATCTTTCCTGGTCCAAATCCACAGGCTTCTTTTCTGTATACTAATAATTGGGAACCATTGATATAGGAGAATTAAAATTTTGCATAATCATTTTGACTTCTATTTCCTGAAGATAATAATAAAGGCTGGACTATCTCTTATATCTAGCATCTTTTATTTGGGAAATTCTTTCTCGCTGGTCTTAGAGATTTACAGTTGGGCAAAATTTCTTATTTAGGGATATTTAACTGCAAATTATAACTCAGCACTTGCAAACCAATCCTATAATTTGCAAGAAAAATGATCATGCAGACCTACTTGAATTTGAATCCTAAAAAAGATACCATCCACTGAGATTTCTTTTAAGTATGATTAGTTGAATTACCAGTGAAATTATATCATGTATTTTTATCTCAACCATGGAATATTTGGGAAAAATAAGCTATACTTCTATCCTGATCATGTGGTGTGCTCCACGTATTTTATATCATGCTAACTGCACAATGAACCCCACTCTACCTCGACCTCTCCCCTTCATACAGTTGTCATGAAATTGATTCTGATTTACAGCTACTCCATAGGTGTCAGTGTCGACTGTACTGTGTAGGATTTGCAATGACTTGATTGATTTTTCAAAATCATATTTAAAGTCTTTTCTTCTGGTGAACTCTGTTGAACTTGAACTCAAATTTCCATCAATTACCTTTTATACACTTAGTGTTTCTACTGTAATCCCACAGGGTAGATATTATGTTCTGTATTGTCAGGTGACAATTTGAATTCTAAGTTACCAAATTTAGCAAGTAGCTCAAATTGAATTTAAGTCCAATTTTTTTCTCATCATGGGAAATTGCTCCTCACTGATTATAAATTATTGTGGTGTGATTTTGGACAAGCTTTAGTTTACATTAAAAGCATAGGTTTCTGAAGATATATATATATATGTGTGTATATGTATATACACACATACACACAAAAAAATGTCTTATTTTTTAGTTTATATCTTTTGGGGGGCATCACTGCCCTCTGGTGGTCGTGGGAGCAACCCAGCCTTGTTCCTGGAGAGCCATCACTGGACTTGAACTGGCAAGCCCGAAGTCTTTTATTTTATATGGTTATTTACTCACCAAGCAAATGTTTAATGAGGCGTTAACATGTCCTAAAGGTAATCAGGAAAATGAAAGAATTGGGCTGATTGTTTTCCAATTAATTTAAAATGGATTCTAGTGATGTGTAATTAACCTTGTGGATAATAACATGCATTTATAAGGAAACAAACCAGAGCTAATAATGCAGGAAAAAAAGAAATATGTAGTCACACAGTGATGGGCTAATACATGTTCAGCAATGAGTTCTCCAAGTCATGTGTGGGAAGGCAACCTTATAGCTGGCATTTGCTGATCCCTGTGGTATAAATACTCCCACAATGATTGATTGCAAGTCAGCATCGTGCTGCCTTGGAAAGAGTTGGAAAGAGAATGGAATAATAACCCTGCTTGAGAGAGCCACTGAATGTTAATTGAGTTCAACATGCATGCTCATTAAGTTAAACCCCAAACAACTAACCAGACTTCAGGTTTATTATTTCCATAATGACACTTCATAAAACATGAGCCTTGCTATTTTCAAGTAAAATTACTTTGTATGACTCTTCCATCCATAGTCTTTGTAACTCCCACCAAAGAACCAGGTGATTGTTGTTGCTAAGTACCTAGCATGAAGTTGATTCTGGGAGACTAATTCATTTGACTTAAATGAATTATTTCCTCAAAATTTCAAATGTTTGAAATATTTTAAAAGGTAGATTGGAATGATGATTGATTGTAAGTATATAAAATCTCAAAATGAAAAAATGTAGATTCTGCTCACAGAATAAAACTTCAGCATGTGGGCATTATAGCACACAGTCACCTGTGCACATGCAAAAACACAATCAGTACGTTTTGTATTATCTAGCAATACAAGTGTAGAGAAAATCGAAACTTTTATGAGAAATTTATGCAGGAGTTTATAAGTCCCTTAAAAGAAAGATTGCTTCTTCCAACACTTCTGAATTAATGTATTTTAATAGAAACTACCCTCAAATTGATGGTCTAGGTTCGTAGTCTTTATGGGGTACTTCCTCTCACACCCATGGAACATGTTATCAGGAAGAACAAGCCCCTGGAGGTCACCATTCTTGGGAAAGTAGAGTATCTGTGGAAGGAGAAAACCCTCCATGAGATGGATTAGCACAGTGTCTGCAGTAATGAGCTCAAACATAGCAGTAAGTGCAATGATGTAGGATTGGACAACATTCCATGCTATTGTTGTTCTAGGTTATAACTGAGTCAGAAGTAATTAACAGCAACCCAAACATGGCTCTGTGGGGAGTCCAATGCTATAAGATTGTTTTTAAATCACACTTTTTGTGGTAGTTACATACTATGGTATCAATTTGGAATTTGAGAGGATTAAGAGTGAAGGGGTGAAGTCTAGCATGTCAATGGGGTCATAGCCAATGAAGCCTCTGTGTGGGCATGGCCTTCTCCAGAGAAACCTGGGAACTCCTGTATTTCCTGCTTGGAGGCAGGAGACACATTCTCTCTACTGAAAAGACTCAATTCTTGGAGAAATGCTCTACTGACAGCATATATAGCACTATGCCCTGGGAGATAGAGAAGCCACATGAACCTATCCTGCTGCGATCAGACCTCTGGAACCTGAGAAGCCACATAGAGACCCTGGCCAGCCCTGAGATGCTTACAATGCCACTGGATCCACAAAGCTTCCAAACCCCTGGCCAGTGAACCTCCTGCATTCAGCATCCTTTCAAGTATTTCATGAGTCTGACGAGTACTTTAGAAATTGGTATCAGACAGATGGGTTAGTATTGGAATAATGGACTTGATCTGGACTGGGCTGTAACATTTTCTCAATATTTACATGCTCTTCTATATAAAACACTTTCTTATATACATATGAGCATCTATGAATGTGTTTCTCTAGTCTACCCAGACTAACACACCTTTACTTTAAGCGGCCCTGTACGATTGCAAAACTTAGTAAAATTTAGTTAAAGACTCACAGCTAATAAACATATTTTCCTGCCTTCCTCATTCTTCTTTGAATGTTTTATTTTGGAACAGTGACAGTTCTGTTCATTTCTAGCACCTCTGGTCACCATCAGACTGACTTCTGCATATTAGACCTAAAAGGGTGCGATTTTCAAGCAAAAATAAAGAGAAAAATGAAAATTTGAGGAAAGTTTCTGAAAGGAGGGATAAACCCTACTAGCATTGATATATTATAAACATAGTTAAATTTACATTTCATTTTTACCCTTCTGAAAAAAAAATTCTATAATATCACATGACACTGGCTTATACTACTGAAATCACATCACCTATGCTAAACTCTTTCTACTTTTCATATAAGGCAAATATGAGAGTATCATACATGCAGGGGAGTTAGACTCAGTCTCTGTTGCTTTAATCTTCTGATGATGGTTATGTGCTCCTGGGTCTAACATGAATACTTCTAGAATGAGGGTCTGGTACTAATTTTGAAGATCTCATTCATTAGTATCTTTCCACTGCTACCCCACATCTTGCATTTACCATGAATATTGATGAAGGTTCCCTTGAGATATGTGCATATATATGTATATGTATATATATATATATGTAATCAGTTATGATCTAGCTATTATCAGCTATCATCTAGTTTTGTTTACTGGGTAAATCCCTTATTATGATCTTGAGCAAGAAATTCAATGCACTTCTGGCCTTTGTTTCCTAATGTGCAAAAGGAGAATGACTAACATTATCTAATTTTGAGCATTCTATATATGTTCAGTGAAATAATAAAATGAATATGTTTAGATATTATGGCATCATAATACCAGGGTTTGGTGATGCCTATTACTATTATGACATTCTAAACATTACATCTCTGGGCCCTTTGCGGCATAGTGACTATGTGCTCTATTGCTAGCCCCAAGGTCAGCAGATTGACTGCTCCATTAGGGACAGTTACACAGGGTCACTATGAGTCAGCATTGACTAGATGACAGTGAGATTTTTTGCTTTTTTTAATATTATACCTAAGAAGCCCTTATAATTCTGTGGGTTAGGTATTGTCCAAAGGGTTGGCAATTCTAACACATTTGTTCCATAAAACCCGTAAACCATATGGGAATAGAAAACCTCATATTTCTTCCTTATGGCACACATTGGTTTCCAACAGTTGATTAAATGACTGTATAAGAGCATGCCATTAAGACATATGGGACTCACTGGCATTTTTGCCATTCTATTGAGTGTTATAAAGTGAACCATCATAGCAGTAAGCAAGAATAATCTCATGACCATCAAGGAAAAAGAGCCACAAAGAATGTTTTTGGACTCCACAATCCTTGCACAGAGAGGTAGTGACAGCGAAGGTAGTGAGAGCAGGACACAGTAGGGTGGATTTCTGATCCACAGAACAAGTAAAGCGAAGCCACTCTGGGCAATCATAAAGGAAATAGAAGGAGAAAATTGAGAGTGTCTGCTCACATAAAGATTTATTATCTTATAAACCCTTTATAGCAGTGGTTCTAAACCTGTGAGTCATTGTCCTTTGGGGATCAAATGATCCTTTCACAGAGGTTTCTCAATTATATCAGTAGCAAAATTACAGTTATGCTATAGCAACCAAAATAATTTTATATGGGGGACTGACAACAGAATAGTTGGTGAAGGGTGATGTCGGACAGTGTAAGAAATGACAAAATGGGGCTGAGCCCTGGTGGTATAGTGGTTGAGAGCAGGACTGCAGCCCATGGGCTTGCTGGTTCAAATCCAGCAGCAGCTCTCCAGGAGCAAGGCTGGGCAGCTCCCACCACCAACAGAGGGCAGTGATGCCAAAAAAAAAAAGAAATGACAAAATAATATTAGTTTATAAATTATCAAGGGTTCGTAGAGGGTGGAGAGGGAAAAATGAGGAGCTAATACCAAGGGCTCAATTAGAAAGCAAATATCTTGAGAATGATGTTGGCAACAAATGTACAAATGTGCTTGGCACAATGGATGTATGTATGGATTTTGATAAGAGCTGTATAAGCACTCAATAAAATGAACCTTTAAAAAAAGAAAGAAAACAATTTTATGGTTGCAGGGGTGGGGGGTGTCACCAAATGAGGAACTCTATTAAAGGGTCACAGCATTAGGAAGATTGAGAACCACTGTTGTACAGGGTTGTCTTGAGTTGAAATAAATTTGATTGTAGTAAAATATTGTAACTGTTTGAAAAATATGAGAAAATACAATAAGATGGAATGATTAGTCCTTTTCAGTGATGCCCACATACATAAAGATAGCCATAAACACATGCATTATGCTTACAATTTTGTAATTAATAAAAGAAAAAGACTGTAAAAATTATATACAGGCCATACCTGATCTATTCTGGCTATACAGATGGGAAGGAGAATCCAAGGCCAGACAGGCCAGACAGGCTTTCACCACATTCTCCTTCTCTGTTGGTTTTAATAGTCTACTGCAATGATGGCAGAGAGTTGACAGACAATGCAATAGTCACAAGTAGTTTCATTAGGGAGGTTAACAGGTTACAAATCATGTTCAGATATGTGAGGCGCCTTGGGTCTGCTGTGCCTCTTCTCAGAAGTGCTGGCAGTCATACCTTTTTCTGATTCTAAGTCTATCAGTTGTGTAGCCCTTTAGCCTCTGACCTAATCAAGCACGTTTCATAAAACTCCTTCAACTCTAATAAATTTCCAAAGAAAATGACACTACATTCTGCAAGCTAGTATCTTGTCCAGAGTTACTTGACTTTACTTGTTCTCTGGGCAAGAAAACTGCCCTGCTGTCTCATGCTCTTAAGGCCACTACTTTTCTGCCACTACAGCTCCATACAAGGATCTTGCAGTTCAAAAAAAACATGCTGTGTTTGTGGCTTCTTTTTCTTGATGGCCATGTGAGTCTTCTTGCTTACTGCTAAGATGTCTCATTTTATATCATTCTGTAGAATGGCAGAACCAGCTAATCTCCACTGAGACCCTCATTTCTTTTTTTTTTTTTGAGGTTTTGAATTCTTTTATTCTTTTATCAATTGCAGCATAACAAAAGACATTCACAGCATAGCGTGAGGGAAAATGTTACCTGGTCTAGAACGACACAGAAATCTATTAAAAACACTTTTAATTATTTAAAACAAACTTTTTTTTCTTAGGTGGCAGCAGCTGCTCCTCAGCTTATCTTATTACAAGATCTGAAACAGAAGCAACAGAGTCTAGGCAAACCCAGAGAAGAGTAGGAGTAGCAGCTTTAAATAAGAAAGGAAACCACTGAGGACATTAAGGAAAACTTAAAGTAAAGCTTAAAGACTCGCACCGAGTCTTGCAAGCGCTACGGGCCGCTGCGGCTGTTGGCGATGCTGAAGGAGGGCTGCGCGGCGCGGACCCCCGACGCCACGCTCCCCACGGCCCCGCCGAGAGAGCGGGTCCCCGGGGCCGCCGGGGCCCTCGCGGCGCCGCCCGGGGGCTGGGCTGCTGCGCGCCCGGCACCTGAGCCGGAAATCGCCCCTCCTCCGGGCCCGAGCTCCGCCGCCGCCGCCGCCGCCGCCCGCGGTCCCGTGGGCCCCTCCGCTACTGCTGGAGGGCAAATCCGAGCCCGAGTGCGCCCGTTTGCGGCGTTGGGCGGCGGCCGGGCCGCTTTGCTGGGCGCCCAGTCCGCCCTGCCCCCAGCCCAGCCCGCGCGCAGCGCCCGGAGCGCCGGGAGGGCGGCAGCGAGCGCACGCGCGAGAGGGCAGGGCCGAGGCGCCGCGGCCACAGCCCAAAGAGACCCCCGCGCGTCCAGGGTCGCCGCCCGGAGCCCCGAGGGGCGGGCGGAGTCCGGCGCGCTACGCCCGGGGTCGGCGGCTGAGTCCCGCGGGCACCCGGGAGACGAGGAGAGGCAGCAAGGACCGGGGTCCCGGTGGCCTTGACGGTCGGGCTCCGGTGGGAAGGGGCGGCTCCGGCGGCGGTGCGGCTGCCGCTGGTTTCGGTTCTGTGGCGCCACGACGGGCCGCTGCCGCTCACTGCCTCCTCCGCCGCGATCTGCGCGCCGGGCCTCGCACCGCCTCCTGCCGCCCTCCTCCAGCTCCCGCGGCGGCTAGCGGGTGAGTGGGAGGCGCCGGCCCAGACTCCGCCGGGGCCTCCTTCCAATACCGACACAAACTTTGCGTTGTGAAAATAAGGGAAAATGTTATCAGTGGATGCACATCTAGGTGTAGCACTCTTTACAGAGCATAACTGAAAGGGACCCCCGTTTCTTACTGACATGCTCCTATACGTTATTTGATCAACAGTTAGGTTTTCTATTGCCATTAGACTTATGGCAGTGGTTCTCAATCTCCCTCATGCTGTGACCCTTCAATACAGTTCCATGTGCTGTGATGACTCTCCCAACCACACAATTATTTTCATTGCAGCTTCATAAATGCAATTTTGGTACTGTTAAGAATTGAGCGACCCCTGTGAAAGGGTCATTCAACCCCCAAAGAGGTTGCAACCCACAGATTGAGAACTGTTGATTTTCAGTCTCAGAAACACTCAGGGAACTTTTTCTTCTTCAATCACACACAATTCTTTATTTTGCAATTCAGTGTAGGAGAAACCAAGCCCATAATATAGCAAGCTAAACACATTACTTTAAATATAGAATTCTCTTTACAAACACTTAAGTTCTATTTTCTCTTTTCCAACCCTGGTCATCCTGATTTAGATGTCTATGAAATTGGGCCACTGACTTAGGAGAATCCACCAGGCCCTGACATCCTAACACCCACCTTGATTTTGCCCCAACTCACTGTAAAAGCATCTTTTATCTCATTGGCTGCACTTAATAAATCATAGGTTGCTTAAGTTTATTTCTGATGAAAATCATCAAGATAATTTTATATGAATGAGAAGTATCATTCCTCATGCCTCATCATCCTTTCTCTTATAATGCTCCATACTTCCATTAGTCTGGCAGCATCGCAATGGATTCTTTCTGATGTTAACTGTAAAAATAGTGTAGAGGTCACACATGACCTCTACCATTTACACAAGGATGAAAGAGAAAATAATTCTACATTAGTCCAAATGTTGTGAGTTCAGATAAAAGAAGACCACTACAATGTCCAATTGGATATATTGAAAGTCTTATTTTTATATCACAGTCACCTGGGTTGCAGTGGAATGTTCAAAGGGAACTTTTATCTAGGCTACAGTTCCCTATTCTCTGGTCAAGCTTCTTTTACATTATTTAGGGAAGGTAGACTATAGAAAGCCGAAAAAATCAAGTTAAAAAATATACATATAACTTGGCATTTACAGAAGTAAAACAAAAGTATACTTAGGAAAAGTTCAGGCACCTTGTTTTATGAGTCCACCCTTGAATTTTATTTCTTGCTTGTCCTCCTAGGGGAAGTGGGAATGGATACTCCTGTCCTTGAGAAAAAGACTTGCAGTGTCTCTTGATAAGGGAAGAGGGGTAGTTTCAACAAGAAATGTTCTGAGGACACTTACACATTGTGATGTTAAAACAGATTTGCTCAGGCCAATCAGCGGGGGTGGGAAAATGCCCTCAAGGAAAAGTATTTGGAGGGCAGTTCTTAAATGTGGTGATAGGAGCTTTTCTATTTCACAAGTCCAATTTCTTTGAGACAGAGGTGACACACCTCAATCCTCCAGCTTTCTATACCATATTCAAACACCACTCTACTTCTCTGCCAGATTTGATAGCTGATTACAATGGCCACAATATAGCAATCAAAATTATGGGGTTAAGTTAGAGAAGCTAACAGGTTACATCATTTCCATCAAAGGATTGGCAAGGAATATTAAAAGTTGTATGGATTGCAGCTAGAAAGCAAACAAATCTGTCTCTGAGAAGATAAAGTTACAGAGGAATGTCAAGTTCCTTTGGGCATTTTATCAGGAGAGACCAGTCACTGGAGGAAAAAAAATCATGCTTGGTAAAGCTGAGGAAAAAAATGGATGATGAGATGGGTTGACACAGTGGCTACAGCAATGGGCTTAAGTACAAAAACAATTGAGAGGATGATGCAGGGTTAGGAAGTATTTTGTTGTATTTAGTGCTCTGAGTTGGCGTCAACTCATTGGCATCTAATAACAGAATACAAATCAGGATCAGCAATGTTAAGGATGCAGCTTGAAGTGTTGGCAACAGCGCTTTTCTCAACCATGCCAGTAGGCATACCTCTCTTTGGTCCTCAAGACCCAATGCTGGGCCTCTTCCCTGCTTAGACTAATATTACAAAACTCATATAGCATTGAATAAAGCTCAAAAGAAAGGACTTCCCACTCTGCAAGATCGAATTTTGCCAAAAGCTTTACTGGTGTATGGGCCTAGAGACCCCCAGGTCTATTTCTTGTTCTTAGTGCCATTGCCACTGCTACAGTTATCTCCTCTCCACAGCGGCATCTCAAGTTCCAAGTTCCAAAAGGTATATTTTGCTTGTGATTTTTGTTTCTTGATGGCTGCGAGACCTCCTAACTCTTGTTTCTGAGGGTTTGGGCTGGGGTGGAATCATTCAGCCCCCTGGACCAGGCTGCCCCCCGGACCATGTCTTGCCCCCAGCCTCACAAGAAGATGAGCAACCTGCTGAATTGTGTAACCCCTGCCTCTGACATTTCACAGCCCTTCACAAAGCTTATCTCTCAGGACCGGATACAGCCTCTTCCCTCCGTGTTCCAGGAGGCGGATCTGCAGAAGACAAAATATACTCACAAACCCAATCCTGATTCGGTCCCTGCAACTGCAACATCAGAAAGCCTCATTCCCCTTATTGGTACATATGTCTTTGGCTCAAGCCCTCTGTATGTTCCAAGGTCTCATTGCCAGGCGCGGTTTCCCTGGCCTAACTCTTGGCCGCTGAACCACCCAGGAGCTCAAGATGCTCTTGTCACTTTCTCTGCTGTACCTTCCCTTCCCCAAAGTCATTCCCTACCTGCAATAAAGCATATCTTTGCTTTTTGTCCCTAACTGAGCTCTATCTCCTTTCGTTTTTTTTTTTTTTTTTTTGCATCACTGCTCTCCAGCAGTGGGAGTAGCAGGCCCAGCCCCACTGCTGGAATTGAACCTCCGTCCCAGTGGGCCGCAGTCCTGCACACAATCACTATGCCACCGGGGCTCAGCCCGCTCTATCTCCTTTCGGTGGCTTCGGCCTCCTCCTCTCACTGAGATAGCTCAATTTATACCTAACAGTATGGAAACACTAACAATCTTCAAGTTGAAGATACACAAGCCTTATTTGCATGCTTCCATTCAATTATGCTGGAAGTTACAAAGTCTATGGACACAAGAACCCCTGCCACATATCTTAACTGTGACAAAGTCAGTTTCTTTCATATTCATTTGAAAATAATTCACAGTACAAAGAATTGTGTTCTTCACCTTCACATTGGGAATCAATGTTGTTCTCTGCTAGTCTTTCTTTAAAAGGAAAAGGTGATAGAACAACCCTTAGATTCAACTACCAGATGACTTTTTGCATCTTCAAGTCTCAGAGGACTTAAAGAATGAGATAAATTAGGATGGTATTTGATTAAATTGGAAACTACACAAAATTTAATTCACATGATACTAAGATTTATAAGGCAAAACTCCCTATAAATCTGTCTAATTTTACAATAGTGTAATTGGATATTTTAATTAATCACAATTAAATGATTGATGGTTATCAGTCCCTCCTCAAAGCAATAAATAGCCAAAAAACAAAATATAGCACTTTAATTCTAAGATAAAATGTGCTTACTATGATTAATAAATTGGAAATAACAGCACACTCCTTTGTATTCATGTACAAATATTGTTGGTTAATTTTATGCTTTTAAAACTGGTCAGTATCAAAAGATAACATGATATTGTTATTGGATTAAATTTTCAAATCTAAACTAACAGATATGCTGTGAATAATGTCATTATTATATATAACAAAATAAAATAAGAATCAATATATTGCACTTGATTGAACTCCACCAGGAATTCTATACTCTCCTCATTATCCATTCTAAGCCCCTTATTGTCCTCATGTTCCTGAATTTGTCTATCCTCTTCCCCTCCCCCTCCCTCCTCTCCCATGTACCTTTGAACCAACGGTCCCATTGTTTTCACTTAAGGATTGTTTATCTTGCATATCTACTAAAGTTAGACATAGAGAAAATGAAAAGAAAGAAAATAATAAAATCAATGCAACTGCTAGTTTTGCATATATCTATAAATTATTTTAGTCATCATTTTTCATGAATATAAATCTCAAAAATATAAAATTATCTGAATGATAATCTATAGTCAAGTATAATCTCTTCTCTAAAAATATTGATTGTGATCTAAAATGTTTCTTTCATCAATGATTACCTCTGATTCTTTCCTTCTATATTTAGGACAGGATGCTAATTATCAATATTTTTGGCAAGGAATAAATAATGCAGATAAAATGGAAAAAATATTAGTTTTTACCCAGGATTAGGTTTATTCTATTCACTTCATTCTAACATTCAACACTGGAAGTAACATGACGTAACTACTTTGCTTGTCATATCTCCATGTACTTTAGAACACTTGGGGATTTTATAAAAGTTCACGTATTCATTGGGATGCTCAGGAAGAAACCTAAAATTCTAAACTTCAAGTCCCAGATAGTGGAAATGCTTTTGAAATCTGTGCCACACTGTATCATTGTTTTGAAAGATTTTAAGGTAAGTAATTATTATAATTTTAAATGTTATAATTTATAGTATGTAAGTACAAGTGTAAGCATAGAGAAAAAGAAACCACTTTAATAAGTTCTACTCGACAAGTCAGAACATAAGAATAATCATACATATTGCTAACCAAAAAAGGAAACTGAGGGCCAAAATAGATAGATTCCTTGAGTACAAAGGGTGTTTCAGAGAATTCATTTATCAAGATAGAATAAACAAACCACAAAGAATTATAGTTGGTTTAAAACATGATGAATATTTTGTCGATCGCCAGAAGAACAAACAAATCTGTTGTAAGAAGTACAGTCAGAGTGCTCCCTTGAGCTCAGGATAGTGACTTCATCTCACATACTTAGGACATTTTATCAGGAGAGATCAGCCCCTGGAGAAGGACATCATACTTGGCAATGTTGAGGATCAGCAAAAAGAAGATGACCTTAAGTAAAATGGTTGACACAGTGCTGAAGCTATAACAATAATTGTAAAGATGGTGCAGGACTAGATATTCTTTTGTTCCATTGTACAGAGGGTTGCTTTGAGTTGAAACTTAACTACCACAGCAGAGGTAAGCATGAAGAGACAGTGAAGATGTTGTTATCACACACAAACACACACACACAAAGTTGCCCTTTGTTACCAGATGATTCTTAACCAGGAATCCATTTCAAGGTTACTTTGTGCTAAGAAAGAAATGCCGTTTGCACAGTAGGTTGCCAGCAGGCTGCTAAGCACAAGGTCAGTTGTTTGAACTCAATAGATGCTCTGAGAATGAAAGATGAAGTTGTTTGATCCTGTAAATATTTGTAGTGTCAAAAGCCCAAAGGGGCAGTTAGTTCCATTCTGCCTGATAAGGTGCCTAGGAGCAGAAATTAATGGTAATAGGTTTGTTTCTTAGCTTTTATGTAAATAATCTAACTTCTCCAAAACAGCAAATTAGTCCTTTCCCTTGTTTTCTAAGTAAACATATCTAAACTTTTGGAGTTTTCTGAGAAGTTGGGATATTTCCTCAATATCACAGAGAATGGCTCTCAATCTCAGAAAAAAAAAAAAAACAAAGACATGGTTCAATGATGTTATAGTTAGATAAATCGTTCCTCTGTATTTATGCCTTTCTTCTCTAACACTCTCACTATAAATAGCAGGAGATGAAATCTTTTGTTTCTCTGAGCAGGAGCAATTTTCTAAGAGTCCACATTAACTGCTCAAATTAACCCATAGGTTTTACTTACTATTTAGATAATTTACCTTTTGACAATATGAACTTTATTTATTTAATCAATCTCACATTAAATGAAATATTGCTAGTTATATACATAACCATTAGCATCAAAAAATAAGTCTTCTGCTATCCAAAGAATAAAACCCTCAATACAATCATTTGAATTCTAACTCCACAGTTGTTTTCCATATACATTATGCCTCTGAAGGAGCTTCGAAATGTTCATGGAAAATGGCATCAAACAACAAGAAATGTTCCAATAATTTTCCTCCTGAGTGTGTGTGTGTGTGTGTATGTGTGTGTAAGAGAGAGAGAGAGAGAGAGAGACCTAGTGAAGCTGTATTGAAGAACTCCGCTATTATATGAAACATCAAAGCCTAAAAACATTCCTAAATTGATGTTTTTGGTGCAAGGTGCCAGGAAGTCAGTCCTAACCTGTAGTGACCCTATTCATAACAGATGGAAACATTGTCCAGACCTGTACCATCCTTAGAATTGCTACTCTACTTGAGCCCATTGTTGCAGCCACCCTAGCAATCCATCTTATGGAGGGCTTTCCTCTTTTTTGCTGCCCAAATCAGCAGCCACTGCATGGAACAAAGACAAGGCTTTCTAGTCCTGTAAAGAGTTAATATTCATGGAAAGTTAGTGGGGTAATTCTACCCTTTCCTATAGGGTCTATAAGGGTCAGCATCGATTCTACAGCAATGGTTGTTGTTGTTGTTGTTGTTGTTGTTCCACTTCACCATGTATGATGCTCTTCTCTAAGGACTAGTCTCTGCTGGCATGTCAGAGTATGTAAAAGGAAACTTTAGCATGTTTGCCTCTAAGGAACACACTAGCCCTACTTCTTCCAAGATGTTCAGTTTTTCATTTCAACATTCTCCAGTACAATTCAAATGCATCAATTCTGCTTCCATCTTCCTCATTCAATGTCCAAATTTCATATGCATATGAGTTCATAGAAAATACCATAGCTTGGGTCAGGCACACTTTAGGCCTCATAGTAACATTTTGCTTTTCAATACTTTATAGAGGTTTTGTGCAGGAAATTAACCTAATTTAACTCATCTTTTGATCTCTTGAAAGTTGGCTCCATAAGCATTGATTGTGGATCCAATCAAGACAAAATTTTGACAGCCTCAACCTTTGTTCATTTATCATGATGTTACTCAGTCCATTTAAAAAGATTTTGTTCCTTACATTAAGTTGCAATCTATAACAAATACTGAAATCCTTAAATTTACATCAGCAAATACTTGAATTTCTCCTCACTTTCAGCAAGCAAGTTTGTATCATCTGCATATCTCAGAGTATTTATAAGATTTCTCCCAACCCCAATATTACATTCTTCTACCTGTAAACCAGCTTTTATGATTATTTCCTCAGCATGCAGACTGTCCAAGAATGGTAAGAAGCTAGAACCCTGATGTACACCTTTCCTGATTTTAAACCATGCAATGTTCCTCTTTTCTGTTGGCACAACTGCCCCTTGATCCTTGCACAAGTTCCACATGAGCACAATAAAATGTCCTGGAATCCCCATTCTTCTCAAGCCTGTGCAGAGTTTCTTATGATCCACATAATTGAATATGTTGGCACAGTCAATAAAACACAAATAAGCATCTCTGGTATTCTCTGTTTCAGCCAAGATCCATCTGACATCAGCAATGCTATCTTTTATTTTGTGGAATCCAATAGAAACATTTATTAGCCTAATAGAAACTTTATTAAACCAATAGAAAACTTTGTTCAACAAATATTTCAACCTGCAACCTATGTTTCTTTCTTTGGGGGTGGACATCACTGCCCTCTGGTGGGAGTGGAAGGCCCAGCCTTGCTTCTAGAGAGCTACTGCTGGATTTGAACTACCAAGCCAGTGGGTCACAGCCCTGCACTCAACCACTACACCACTGAGGTTCAGTCCGCAACCTATGTTTCTTAACACATCTCCTATCCATTCTACAAACATCTTAAGGTAGTGCTTCCATCTATTTAATTCTTCCCTTTTCAACTGAAAATTCCCTTCAAATTGAGATGCTGCACTTTTCAATTGCATCACATTTTTTCAATGGCCAGTTTGATGCCCTCAAGTGATTGAAATCACCTTGTACATGAATATGCTTTGATTTTTGTGACCAAAAGTAAGTCTAAAGTGGCAATATCAGGGTAGCAGGGCATAAGACCACCATTTGTCTGCAAAATTCTTATTCTAGATGAATTGAATGTTTCTTTGATGATGGATGTTATGCTGTGAGTAGTTTACATATAAACAGAGTGAACTAAGAGGAACTGAGAGGTCCTGGGCTAAATATGTAGCTATGAAGATGAAATAGGATGCCCAGTTCTGAGGGATTTGCCACTAAAAATCTTATGAATAGCAGCAGAAAATTGCCAGATTCAGTGATTAAAGATGGAATAGGGTGTTTGCTTTGAAGGATTAGCTAATGAATAGTAGCAAAATATTGTCAAATATAGTGCTGGAAGACCCACTCAGGTGGAAACATTCTCAAAATGGTACTGGAGAAGAACAACTACTTCACAGTAGTGTCAGTGAGAGTGAAGTGGATGGAGGGACACTGTCGAGAGTGTCATCTGCTCATCAAGCAGACTGAAAAGGAGAAGAAACAACACGCTGAATATATGAATCTAATTAGAAGGTGCCAAATTACATAGAATGTTTAAGGATAGCCTAGGCTTTAGTGAGTTAAAAATGGACTGAATGTGATCATTTTGAATAAGGTATGTTTTACTTCACTAGGAATGACATTGAATTTATCTGAAAAAGAACATTTCAAGATCTATGTCAAAGTACAAAGCTGTTTCTTTTAATATTTCTGATAGGTAGGTTTGTTGAGACAACATGGCCAACAAACACATGTGAGATTAATTGAAGGGCGGAGATATATCAATGGCTCAACAAGCTTTGCCTTTCACTCTTGCTCTTGGGTCTTTGGATCAGATGACTTCCTTATTTGTCCTATGCCTCAATTTATAAGCTACATTACCCATGGAACAGCTAATCCATGGACTGTGTTGCTGTGAGCTGAGGTTCCTTCAAGCCCTGCCTTGCCACACTCCTGGAATATACACCTCTTGAGCTGGGGACTGTCAGACCCTGTCATCTGGCCGACTATTGGTGGCTTGCTGCTTGTGGAGAGATAGCCTGAATTGCTCTACAGAGGACTACCCAACGGTCCTGGCCCTCAAGACTCAAAGGACTGCCAGTGTATTAGCTGTCTCACGCAGGTGAGTTGCACCAAGCCATTTGTACTGCTTTATAGATTAGTTAACTGTTTATTTTTTATGTTAGATACCTTTCTCTCTACATAAATATGTGTGTATATATATACATATACACACACATATAAATAATAGTGTTCTGGTTTTATTTCTCTAGAGAACCCTAGCACAACATTATTATTCAAATGTGTGAACCAACTCCTAAAACTAGTAGTTAGGAAATTAAATAAATCTGTCAAGCTCTTCAATTGGAATTTGATCAAATATGCCATCAAGGTTCATGGATTATTATTGATGACTGGAATGTAAGAGTTGTAAGAAAAGTGGAGGGGGCAGTAGTTTGAAAATATGCCTTTTATGATAGACTAGAAACTGGAGATTCCATAGCAGAATTTGTCAAGGTCAATTATATCTTTATTGCAAATATATTTTCAACAACACAAAAGGCTACTGTCCACATGGGCTACACCAGACAGAATTGAAGAAAACTAAAATAAAACCTTGAGTATATTGCACTTGAATTTTTAAAATATCTCAAAAACAGATTTTACTTATTGAACACAGATGGCAGAATTATAGGGTGATATCAAGAAGATCATACATGAAGAAAGCAAAGGTCATTTGAAAAGTCAAGAAATAAAGAAAATATGAAAATGGATGTCAAGCGAAACTTGCACTAGACTATAGAATATCTAAAGCAAATAGAAGAAATGATGAAGTATAAGAGTTGAATAGATAAATTGTCGGGCTGAGCCCTGGTGCCATAAGTGGTTGAGTGCGGAACTGCAGCCCATGGGCTTGACGGTTCAAATCCAGGAGCAGCTCTCCAGGAGCAAGGCTGGGTAGCTCCCATGACTACCAGAGGGCAGTGATGCCCGAACCCCAAAAACAAACAAAAAAGGCTGAACCCAGGTGGTGTAGTGGTTGAGTGTGGGACAGCAGCCCACAGGGTTGGCGGTTCAAATCCAGCAGCAGCTCTCCAGAAGCAAGGCTGGGCCTCCTACTCCCACCAGGGAAGTGATGCTCTCCACCCCCCACTCCCCAAAAAGGCTGAGCCCCAGTGGCATAGTGGTTGAATGCAGGACTGCAGCCCATTGGTTTGGCAGTTCAAATCCAGCAGCAGCTCTCCAGTAGCAAAGCTGGGAAGCTCCGATGACTGCCAGAGGGCAATGATGCAACGCCCCCCCCCCAAAAAAAAAATTGTCAAGGGCAACTTTGAAAGTAACGTCTACAGGGTAATTTTGAGGATACTGCAGGAATGGGCAGTGTTTCTTCTGTTGGGCATAGGGGCTATATCATTTGGAACCAACTTGTTGTCCCCTAACAACAGCAACAAGAACAATGTGAATGAGACAAGATTTCCCACAAAATTCTCATAGATCTCTCCTTGATATGCTCAAGGAAGAAGTGTATTCTCTGGGTAGGGGTAGTAGGTTGGGAGGAATCATGGACATTTCTGTGCCCTTTTGCTAACCAGTTCAGTTTTTCATTTTCATAAGATTCCTTCACTATAATTCCCAGTGAGCCTCCATTGAGAAAATCTACCAAAATTATCCATTTGGGGTTCAGAAAAATTAAACATCACCATTACCTTCTGAGGTAACTTTTCTGCCATGAATATAATGTGTCCAGGAGATCTCCTCAAAAGTCACTACTTAATCTAGTGTTGGAATAATAGACATACCCCAAGTGGATAGCTTTAGCAAACGAATTTTTATTCTCTAACAATTTAGAAGACTAGAAATTAAAATCCAGTATAACAGTTCCAGCAGACGGTTTTCTTCCTTTGTCAGCTGTTGGGCAAAGTCCTTGTCTACTTTCAGCAGAGGTGGGTCCAACATTCCTTAGAGATCTCCATGTGTCTTGACATCAATACTTCCCTTGGATTAGGTTACTCTCCACACAGGAATCCTTTCTTGGTGTTACATAGGTCGGTCTCTCTCTCTCTCTCTCTCTCTCTCTCTCTCTCTCTCTCTCTTTCTCTCTTTGTTTTCTACTCAATCCTTTTTCTCTTGGAAGAAGCTATAAAGGTGATTTGGCCTATAACCTTCTTAGTTATATCAGGACTATGACTTGTATAAGGTGTTGTATTGTACCCTAATCCTGACTCATTAACATAAAAGTGCCTATTTCTGATTGAACTAACTATGGTAGAGATGAAGTAACTTTATTTGCTCTCAGGTAATGTTATCTCATGGATAGGAGAGTGATGGGTTTAGTCAAAAAGAAAAAAATCCACAAACTTCAAAAAAATTGTTGACTACAAATGGAAAACACTGACTCCCTACCATCTATTTCAAACCACCTCCCATTTTGCAAGAATTCCTTAATCTGAAATTTACCCCAGATTCAAGATCAAGTTAATGTGATTAAACCAGTTTCAGTACTCCTAACCCATTTACCAATTATTGATTGAATAGGAGCAGTCCTGGGCCAATTTGGATGAATAATCAAAATTTTCTAGAAATATCTAGGAGACAAATGCCATCATTGTTTTAGGTGAGAAAAAAACGTGCAACTTGTCAGCCTATAGTCAAAGATAAAAGAGGACAATAAAGGCTTACTCCCCTTAAAATAGTCTAACCAGCAGTGTGTATACATCATCTGTATTTTTAAAATTAACCTGATAGTTTAAGAAAAGCTCATTGTCTTCCACATGTTTTCACTTATGAATTTATGTCTTAGCAATAAACCAACCAACCAAGCAATTCACAGTCATCCAGTCCATGCTGCCTTATAGCTAGTCTATAGAACAGGGTAGAACTGAGCTTCTGAGACCGTAACTGTTTAAGTGAGAGAAAGCCATCACTTTCCTGCAGAACTAGTTGGTGGCTTTATACTTCTTACTTTGAAGATTGCAACCAAACAGGTAACCTTTTTCCAAAGCAGTCAATATATGAATTATCTACATTGGAAAATAGCATCAGAAAAACAAAAATCTAAAGTTTAAATTTGAATGAGGTCTTCTTATTTACATTCTTCATGGAGTAGAATAAATTCAGTGCAGACTGCTTTTTGACCAGGATTGCACATGAAAAGGAGTAGAAATATGTAGGCCAGGAAGACAACAGAAGGATGATTTTCCTGTTTTGAAGATGTAGCAACCAATTAGACAAAAATTAAGATAAAATATTGCAAAGCATGTAAGATAAAGAATGAAATCATACATATATAGTGATTTCATTCTTTAGAAGTCTCAGAGAATAAAAGCAATGTCATATGTTGTTATTGGATTTGGAGTAAACATAGGTGTGAAAGATTAACAAAGAATTCCACACAGTGAGTTATTTCTGTGAAAAGAGAAGAAGAATAAAGAATCACACATGTAGTTTGCAACTTTAAAAAAAAATTATAAGGAAATAATAGTTTAGGCCTGTTAGAGGTGGCTGGTGAATTGTTACATAAATCTTTTTATTCTACAAACTTAATGATTTTTCTATGAACTTAAAATGATTTATTATTCCATTCAAAAAGAAATTTTCAATAGTGCCGTAGTTTATGTGCATAAAGAAAAAAGTTCCAAAGAAAAACAAAGATAATATCAGCAAATTGTCACTAATTATTTATATATTATTTTCCTACAGAAGTTATATGGTTTCCAAGTAACATGATAAATATTTCACTGACATATTACTTTTAAAGAAATTTGTAATGTTTGGTGATGAGTGGGCTATGTTGGATTATACATACTCAAGCTGCATTTGTCTTAGCACTGCTTAGCATTGACCCAAACCAATTATTTTCAAATTTGCTAGAAGTAGGATAATGAAAATTTTCAAAGATCTTTAAGGTTGCTAAGTTTTCTATGGTAATGCAGTGTTCAAATTGCTCAGCAGATACCCCAAAGATTGGCAATTCAAATTCATCAACCACAAGGAGAAAGATTTGTCAGTCCATTTTGTTTTGTTTTGTTTTAAATCATTTTATTGGGAGACTCATAGAACTGCTTTCACCATCATTACATATATCAATTGTATACAGACCACATTTGCACATTTGTTGCCATCACCACCCTCGAAACATCCTCCTTCTACTTAGACTCTCGGTATCAACTCCCCATATTTCTCTTCCACCCCCCACTCCCACTCCTCCATGGACCTTTAATAATTTACATCTTATTATTTTGTTATATTGTCCAATATCCAATGTGTTCCTTCATGCCCTTTCTGTTTTCTGTACCCCAAGGAGGAGGTAATATGTAGATCCTTGTAATTGGTTCCCCCTCTCTACTCAACCTACCCTCCACCTTCTTGATATCAACACTGTCACCACTGGTCTTGAAGGGATCATCTGTCCTGAATTCCCCATGTTTCCAACTCCGAAGTGCATCCCCTGGTCTAGCTGGATTTGTAAGGTAGAATTGGTATCATGATAGTGGGGGAGAGGAAGCATTTAAGAACTAGAGGTAAGTTGCATATTTCATTGTTGCTACCCTACCTTGACTGGCCCTTCTCCTCCCCATGACCCTTCTGTAAGGAGATGTTGCTTCACCTACTTATAAGCTTTGGGTCCCCACTCTGTATTACCCCTCATTTCTTTTTTTTAAAATTACCCTTTTCTTCTTTTTTTTATTCCCCTCCTTTTTTTAATTACCCCTCATTTATAATGATGTGATTTTTTAGTTCTTTAATGTCTGATACCTGATACCTGATCCCTTTGACACCTCATGATCACACAGGTTGATGTGCTTCTTACATGTGGGCTTTGTTGCTTATGAGCTAGATGGCTGCTTGTCTACTTTCAAACCTTTAAGACCCCAGACACTATATGTTTTGATAGCCAAGCACCATCAACTTACTTCACCACATTCCCTCATTTTGTAAAGATTTTCAACCTTTAAAACCCTATAGAACAGTTCTATGCTTCTTTGTAATTCTACAAGTTAGAATTGACTTGACAGCAATGGGTTTAACTTGATAGAGTTACCATTATTTGGAAGAGACAGAATGGCACACAGTAACAAGATTTTATAGATCCATGGAGTTAAGGGGCAGTGTAAATGTCTAAATACTGTACACAACTATTAACTGATAGATTGTAGTTTACACCCACCTAGAAGGGGCCTAACAAGATTCATTTTCCAATCTGCTTTCAAAAGACCCTTTTCTTAAAACCCTCGCTTGGCATCACTTTCAACTGTTTACAGGAATAGAAATAGGAGAATAGAAAGCCCAGTCTTTCTTCCACAGAGCTTCTGGGAGTTTCCAACTGCGGGCCAAGCAGATTGCTAGACACTGCATAAGCAAGACACTTCTAGAACTTCTAGGACAGTCTGTTCTGCCACACATCAATCAGACTCAACTCATTGCCTTTTTCTTGCTTTTTTCCTTCCTTTCTTTCTTTTAGCTTTATAAATCACTTGTTTATTTATTTTTTCATTTTGAAAGTTTTATTGACATCATTTATGCATCCTATAATTCACTAGTTTAAGCATCTCTCAAAAAGAATTGTGTAATAATCGCCACAGATGCCTTAAAACATGTTCTTTTTTCTTGTACTTTGTACTCATTATTATTAGCTCTTTAACCTCCCCAAGAAGCTACTAATCCAATTGTTGCCTCTATGGATTTACCACGCTGAATTTCATGTAAAGTAAAACATAGAAAGCAAATAATAACAAAATAAAATATTTTAAAATCTGTTATTTAAAAGGGTAACACAAAATAATAAAAACTACAAAAAATTTTAAAATTAGTAAAGATGGAGAATAAATGATAAGGTGTCAAATTTTAAGCCAGCTACATTTGCATTAGTCCTCTATCCAGTGTACCTTGTTTGGTAGTAATGCTATTCACATACCTGATCAATGGACAGAGGAAACTCACTGGAGGCTTAATCCAAGGAAAAATCCTACAAATTAATCTTGAGCTTTCACTGCCATGCATGGCATTCTGCACTTTGGGTTCTCAGAATATAAACTCTAATATTATTCTCTTTTCTGGTTTGTATTTAATTATTTACAATCCCTGAACCATACAGGCTGGTATGCTTCTTTCATATGGACTTAACAGGCACATCACTTAGATGACTGCTTAATGTAAGAAAAGCCTTTAAGATCCCAGACAAGGGGCTGAGCCCCAGTGGTGTAGTGGTTGGGTGCGGGACTGTGACCCACTGGCTTGGCGGTTCAAATCCAGCAGCAGCTCTCCAGGAGTAAGGCTGGGCCTCCCACTCCCACCAGAGGGCAGTGATGCCCCTCCCCCCAAAAAAGATCCCAGACACTACTATTTCTGTTTCTTCACGACACTTTTCTACAGCACCCACAACTTCAGTGATCTCTTCATTAGGGCAAGTGCCCATGACATAAGAAATAATTATTAAATAATCCCCATGGGGCAAATATACTGTTGATATTACCATTAATTTAATCAGTGATGCAAAATTTTAAATATTGTTTAGAAAAGAAAGTACACATATACCGTCAGAAGAGCCAGCACCTAACACATCATCATGGGTCCATTGGCACAATTGTACAGTGATAATAGATAAAGATCACAGTAAAGTCATAGAAAATATTAGAGATAGAAATAATGGAGTCAGACACATTTTATGGTAGCGTGCTCACCTCCGGATGGCCATGATCTCAACAGTGAGGTCCACACACAGCATGGGCAGGAAGCCAGGGAGAGAAGGAGACAAAGTTTACTGCAGACCAAGGTTTATACAAATTTGGGGAGCAGATTACAGGTAACCACACATGACAGGATGGCGTTGCATTATATGTACTACAGCAATGGTGGGTATGAACTAGAGACATACATTAAATAGGAAGGAGCAGTATTAGGGTGCCACATGTGACAAAATGGGTGGGCTTTAAATTCATGATGGCAGCCTAACCTTGATTGCCCTTGGGCTATAATCTTGACTTAGCCAAAGCTTTCAAGGAAAGTGACCCAATATCCTAACTGCAGGAAGTGAGCTCTATCTTTTGTGGAAGAAACAATGGCATATGGATGATTAGAGCCTTTAGGTAGAATACCTCTAAGCATCTGACCCCCCCCCCCCCATCACAAGCTGAAAAACAGCTTCTAATATTTGTCTATACATTGGGGGAGATAGAGCTGTGGAAAAGTCTTATATTCATTCCACAATATATAAGATAGATTTTTAGGCCAAAGTACATGCATTATTGACCTGGACAAATGAAAACCCCAAGTGACACTATTTACACAAACATTGAGGATTGGAGTTGGGGCAAAACTTTCAATAATGCTCATTCACAAAAGCAGTGCCATACTGTGCCTACTAGACTAATATATTAATACATGTCACTGGAAAATCAAAGAGCATTAGCATAATTTTAATAGAAATTTCCTAAAGGCTTATAAATCAAGTATATGAAAGAGTTATAAAATTATGAAAAAATAGATATGATTACATATAGGAAATACTAGTATGAAATGAAGATAAAATATAACAAAACTTATGATGTCCTGCCCAAGAAGTGCTTAAAGCAAAGTATAAATATGAAACATTTATTTTATTGAAGAATAGATTCCTCAAATTAAAATCTAATCTTCCACCTTAAGCACTCAAAAAGATGATCAAATGAAACCTAAAATAGACACACAGGATGGGCTAGTAAAGACTAAATCCAAGATTAACAAAAAAGTTAATAGAAAAATTATAAAGACATCAATGAAAACAAGAGTTGGTTCTGTTCAAGGTCAATAGAATTGTTTAGTTAGACTGAGCCAATAAGAAAGAGAAGACTCGAGAATGGAAGCAGTGCCAGCAACCTCACAGAAACAGAAGATATTATCAGGACTGTGACATAATGGACCATCACACTTTTAGCTCTGCCCCAGTGACATACTAGGTTACTAGTGAGATTGCTTTCTGCAATATCGTCAGTGTGAACCCACCAATCACTCCACAGAAAACCTGTGAGAACTTCTGCTCTAGTAAATATTGCTAGTCTCAGAAACCTAAAGAGCCAGTTCTCTTCTGTCCTATCAACTCCTATGAAACAGAATTGACTCAACAGCAGTGAGTGAATGAGCATAATCTTTGTAATGTCCACCAAACAACTTAATGGGACCTTGTTTCCTCTTTTCTTGATGTATCTGAGTAATAGAGAGAAGGGAAATATGTTGACAGATAATATGGCTTAGTTTTGACTAATAGTTAACAGAGTTAATTGTGCCTATGAAAACATGAAACTTTAGTGTGGACATTGGTCAATTTTGTCATCTTGATGGGTATAACATAAGCCATTTCATCACTTGAAAATGTCTTGACTCTTCATCTCAGAAATTCTGGAACAAAATTTGCATCTCCCTTTGTCATATCCTAACTCATTTACCTCTTTACATGGTGATGGAGTAGGACAGGATTCATAAGCAAGCTATGGGTGCAGCTATACAGGATCCTGTATTCTGGCATGTCCTACACTTGGTTTCATGATTTGCTGTTGCTTCCTTGAAGGTTTTAGTGAATTTTGGAAAAGGGGCTATGAATTTTCATTTTGTACTGAGTCCCACAGGTTATATAACAGTGCTTGGAGGGAAATGAAACATGGTGTGGAGGGAGTTAATCTAGATTCATTCAGAAATATACAAGGCTTTAGGAACAAATATATGAAACATGTCTCTAAACCTCAATCTTTTACTTCATTTCTTTACTATTTTGTGAGACATCAACTTATTGTTTTAAATATATGTGTATCTATAGAAACATGTACAGGTATAATGGATCTTTGGTGGTATAGTAGTTGTGCATTGGGCTGCAATCTTCATGATTGGCAGTTCAAAACAAGGAGCACTCCAAGAGACAAAGACTGGACTTTCTACTTCTATGAAGAGTTACAGTCTTGTCAACCCACAGGGGGTTGCTATGAGACAGTATTGACTTCATGACAGTGAGTCAAATATCTATATTAAATCAGAATACAGACACATGTGTAGGCACATATACTGATTTAGTATATATTAAATAAATGTATCTGTGCACATTTATGTAATCATCTCATATCAGAAGAGACTGTCTCTGGAAAAGGTCTTCATGCTTGGTTAAGTACTGGTAACTGGTCAGAAAAAAGAAGACAACCTCAGTGAGGTGATTTCAGAGTGGCTGCAACAATGGATTTAAATATAACAAGTGTGAGGGTGGGAGTATTTGACAGTGTCTAACAAAAAGAAGAAATGAAATTTGTGAACCATGTGGGGTTTTGTTGTTTGGTTTTGGTTTTGGGGTTTTTTTTTGAACCATGTGTTGTATAGCTTAGCCATGCATTTTCTCTACTATCTTTAAAAAGAAAAGGCATGTACAACAATGGTAATTGAAGCAAATTCTTTTCAATAAGAATTGAAAATATTTTGAAACACTCAATAAATTTGAGAATTATGTAGCATGAATTGCTTAATCTCTATTTGTATTGTACTTAAGAGAATGTCTGAAAGTCACAAGACAGAAGAACTTGATGTGGGCAAATAAAGCAGTCAGCAAATATTTAACTCCATTTTAAAGTAAGTCTAGAATTCAAGCTGAATTTCCAAGTTTCCTTTTCAAACAGCAGCTCTCTCTTATAGGGTATACAGTTAGGATTATCTTAATGTTATTCTAACCATATGCCCTATAAAAGAGATTCTTTTTCTCAGAAGTATGTCAGACCTGAAGGTCTTTCCACTATGGTCACACAGATGCAAGGGAGGGAGAGCTTATGCTGAAAAGATTCCCTTACGCGCGTACTGCATTATCTAGAAATTTTTTCATTGGATCCCCAAAGCAGATATAATTGAAAAAGTAATTGTAATAGCAGTTTGGGAAAAAAAAAACTGGTCTTGCAAATATCCTGTAATATTAACTGAAGGGAACATAGCCTTAAACAGTCGTGTAATCCCATTTACATGTCATCCACTGTCCCTACCAAATCCTCACATTTATATAGCCTGTCTTTGGCTCTCCTGATTGTCTTTAAGCAAATTATAATTTTGTAACTTTAAATTTCTGATTTAAGTGTTCCAAACTGTTCTCTTCTTCATTGCCCCATGTGGAGGTCATCTTTATTTTGTGAATTTGGATTTCTACTTTATTTTGTGAATTTGGATAATCTTTGGACCTTTAACCCATCTCTTACAGAGTGTATGCTTCACTCCAGGTCTAAAGGAAGAACAAATTGATAAATACTTGTAGAAGTGCTTTGGATACCCAACTACTACTTGACTATTTTAAGCTGATAGTTTTTATTATATTTTGTCCTTCTTAGAATTATGAATTAAAATTCATTTTCATAATCAATAGATGATCAGATGATATTTTCCCCCTTATCATTTTAATAAATAAAAGTAGCACTCCCACCACCGGAGAGCAGTGATGCCCCCCCCAAAAAAATAAAAAAAAAATAAAAGTAGCTAATACAAGTAAAATTTTAACTTGAAAACAAAATATTAACTTTCCTTTCTAAAGACTTGCCTTTTTTTTTTTTTTTTTTACCAAAAAGAAATTGTTTCTCCGATGACATCCTTCAGTATTTTTATGTTTGTTTGTGTGTCTGTTTACTTATTTGGTTTTATTGGGTACATATATTTCCCTGGATATTCATTATTTAATTATCACATCATAGAAATAACTGGTAGAAATTAATAGTAGATGAGTTTAAAAACCTAATATATTCATCAATGTAAATCTAGTTTCAAAATTAGTTATCACATCTCAAAGCAAAATATTAGAAGACACTTTTCAAAAATACTATGATGATACACACTTAAAAAAAGATTTTGAAATATCAGTATAAAGATTATTTTAGAGACCCTGGGGAAGATGGTAGCCTGATTCACGTCCAGACCTCCTGTAGATTGGAGAGTGGAGGTTACCTGGGGTCAGGTGGGGCTCTTGAGTTGGTTTGTTGACTCACAAGAAAGTTCAGAGCGCACCTCGAAACTAGAAGGCACAAACCGCATACCAGCACCCCAGGGCGCCTTTACTCCACACAGATGCTGCTGGTTCTTTTGCATTGGAGTTCAGGGTGCCCACTCCACAACTGTGGGCCCAGAGGTCCGCATTGCATCAGTGCCCGTGCAACTCGCCAGCCAGTCCCACCCCAGGGTGCCAAGGTCCTGACCCTCAGCCCCCACCCTCACTCCCCAAGTTTCTGGTCCCGAGTTAGGCAGCCGACCAGCCTCTCCCCGACACAGGAGGCCCGTGCCCAGGCATGCCATAGGGCGGCCAGAGGCTTTGTGCCCTGCCACTGCCTGCCTTTGTGCTCAATGCGAGTCTATACCCTCTTTGCCAGTATCCAGCCCCCCAACACGACACACACTCAGAGAGTCCCACACAGCCACTACACTAAGGACCCTCCAGACAAAAGTGTGGCATATCCTGCTCCAGCTGCACAATACGACTCAGCATTAGGAACGAGCCCAAGGCACGTTTCCATTGTCCATCTTATTCCTGCCCTCCCCTCTGTGCTCTGAGCAAGTGGAGAACCAGAACGCCAGTAGTAAGCCTCCTCTTCTCCCACCTACCTGTGGGAAGTACGCCTGGCCTAGATCGGATCACCCAATCCCCAACCCATGCCCTAAACCCACTCCTCTGCACTTGGTCAATACTTTGCATCAGGCTGAACAGTCGCACCACCACAGACACTCGTACTCCCCACAGACATCAGAACTCCCCCCCAAACAGCGTCACTACACTATCCACAGTGACCAGCACTCCCAACAGACACTGCCAGATCTTTTGCAGCGGAGTTCAGGGCACCGGATCTGCGACCTGTGGGCAGAGAAGTCCGCATTACATTTGCGTCTGCGCAAAACGCAGACCAGTCTTGCCTACTCCAGAGTTCTGGAGTCCCGTGGAGACACTCCCTGAAGACCTGCACTCCCCACCCCAATTCCCAGAGATTCTTGTCCCTAGCAGAGCAGGGCTTATCTTCCTCATTCAGAAGGCTGCACCCAGTCTCCATAAGTCAGCCAGAGGCTTTTTTCCCACCTATCTGTGGGAAATGTCCCTCGCTAGGAACAGATCACCCTATCCCAACCCATCCCCTAAAGGAAAGTGACTAGATTTTAAGCTGGACACCATTGACCAGGGCAGGGTTGTGGTATTCTTGATTAAAAATCTTGTCTATATGGAGCAACACAAATTTTCATAGGACACAAAAATAGTATTGCAATATATTTTAATTTTAAAATGCCACAGGACATTGTTAAATTGTTAAAAAGTGGGATGTCTGGTCAACTTACCCTAAACCGACTCCCCTGCACTCAGTCAACACTTTCCATCAGACCCACAACATGCCCAGCTGCAAACAGTTCCTGAGGTGACCTGAGGGAAGCTATACTACAAAGCATAGGATAAGGCAAGAGGAAATGCACAGCAGAATAAAGGGGAAAAACAAACCCCAGGCAGGGGACTAAAGGCAACCTGCAGAAAGTCCTGCACCAGCCTCCCAACAAGAACCCAGAGCTCCAAAACACCAAAGAAAATGCCACCTAATTTGAATAAATCAAACAAAAAGCAGCAAGCTGCTTCCACAATGTCAAGAAAAGAGAAACAAAATCCAATGCAAGATGACCAGCTGGACCTAATGTCAGTCATAGAAAATGTGGATGTTGATCAAGCACAGAAAAAAATTTCAGAATGTTGCTAAGACATATGCAGGTCATGAGTGAGACACTAGAGAAGAAGGAAGAATTGATAATGGAAAAGGGCATGCACCAAAGGAAAATCCAAGAACTAAGGAATGAGCGAAGAAAAACTAATAAACTTTCAGAATTCATCCAGAAAATGAAGAAGGCAGGGACCATGACCAGTGACCTAGAGGACTCACAAGCAGAAATTAATAAACGTGAGAAAAAGCCTAACAAGAAAGAAGTAGAAGAAAATATCAGACGTTTATCTGATGCTATGAAAAGGAGCAGCATTAGAATTATTGGTCTGCTGGAGGAAGATGCACTCTAGTACATCAAGGAAATAAACATCCAAAATAGTGATAGAATGCTTGAAGGAAAACTTCCCCAGCTTAACAAATGAAAACCAGACAACAAACCAGGAGGCCAAAAGAATGCCAGCTAGACTGAACCCAAGAAGAAAACTCCAAGACATGTAGTTGTTAAACTATCCAATTACAAGGAAAAGGAGAAAATTCTGAGAGCAGCTAGGGAAAAACAGGTAATCACAAAAAAGGCAAACAGATAAGAATATGCTCAGACCTATCAATGGAAACTATGAAGAAGAGGAATGGAGCAGCATATTCCAAAAAGTGCAGGAAAATTATGCAAGTCCAAGAATACTCTATTCAATCAAATTATCTCTCAAAATTGATGGAGACGAGAGAATCTTTCCAGACAAAGAAAATATCAAAGAGTATGCTAAAAGAAAACCCCTCCTACAAATGATCCTCACCAAACCATTGGGGGCAGAAGAACAGCAATCACCAAGTACATACAAGAGACTGCCACACAGAATGACACTACCCAGAGACCATCAACGGGATAACAGCCCCCAGGATAACTCTGGCTCAGAGATGGAAGAAAGACTAGAATGAACAACAAGCAGATATGGACACAAACCATGGAGCTAGAAAAACACCCAACACAAGTGCAATAAAATGAAACACAGACTGCACAGGTAGTTGTAATAACCCTGAATATCAATGGATTGAAATCAGATCTTAAGAGACAGAGATTAATAGACTGGCTTAGAAAACACAACCCCTCAATCTGCAGCCTATAGGAGATACATCTTAAGATCACAGAAAAAAATATACTGAAAATTAAAGGCTGGAGAAAAACATACCAGGCAAACAGCAATTTGAAAAAGCAGGGGTAGCAATCCTAATCTCAGATTAAATTGACCTCAAAGTGCAAACCATAAAAAGAGATAAGGAGAGACACTATATAATGCTCAAGGGATGGGTAGATAATGATCCAATTAACATTTTAAACATATATTTCCCCATATTAGAGACCCACTGAGTACATAAACACTCCAAAAGATGTGAAAAGAGATTATATTCTCAGCAATTGTAGTGGGTGACTTCAATACACCACTCTCTGAGAAAGACAGATCACAGGGAAAGAAACTCAACAAGGAGGCTAGAGACCTAAAGACCACAAATAGACTATGTGACTTGGTAGATATCTACAGTTTTTCTTCCAAATTGAAAACAATTCACATTTTTTTCATCCCCACATGGAACATATTCAAAGACAGACCACATGCTGGGACATAAGGTGAATCTACATAAATTTAAGCACATTAAGCTCAATAAAGCGCCCTATGTGTAAAAAAAAAAAATAAGCTCATTGATATCATACAGAACTCTTTCTCATACCACTGTGCCATAAAGTTGGAAATCACCAAAAGGAAGATGAAGAGAACTAGAGAAAATCATTGGAGAATGAATAATTCCTTATTGCAAATAGAGTGCATAGTTGCCTATATGAGAGATGAAATTTTAAAATTTCTAGAAACCAATTAGAAAGAAACATGACATACCAAAATTTTGGGACACAGCAAAGATAGTCTTCAGAGGAAGTTTCATAGCAATATATGCACACCTGTAAAAGGAAGAGTGCCTCATAACTAATATATTGGCACAGAATGTACAGCAACTAGAGTAGAGTCAGCAGCACAATCCCACTAATAGCAAATGAAAAGAAATAATAAAAATCAGTGCTGAGATTAGGAGAGGGAAAATAAGGAAACAATGGAAAAATTAATGCTGCTAAAAGTTGGTTCTTTGAAAGAATTAACAAAATTGACAAACCACTGCAGACTTAACCAAAGAAAGGAGAGACACAATTTCAATAGCAAGAATGAGGGATGAAAGAGGGTACATCACAACTGACCCTAATCAAATCAAAAGGATAATTACACAGTATTATAAAGGTCTGTACTCCAATGAATTTAACAACTAGGAAGACAGGGGCAAATTCTTGGGAAAACAATCCCTCCCGAGATTATCCCCAATGGATGCCAAGAATCTCAACAGATCCATAACAATAGAAGAAATAAACAAGGCTAACAAGGGATTATCAACAAAAAAATTACCCAGAACAGATGGCTTTAAAGGAGATTTCTACCAAGTATTCAGGGAAAAACTGACACCAATACTTCATACGCTCTTCCAAAACATAGAAAAAGATGGCAAACTCCCAAACTCCTTCTATGAAGCTAGTATAACACTGATATTGAAACAGGGCAAGGATCCCACAAGTATTGAATACTACAGAGGCAGAAATCAGAATGGCAAATAAACATATGAGAAAATGTTCGTGGACATTAGTTATAAGAGAAATGCCTATCAAAACAATAGTGAGATACCACCGAACACCCTCAAAGATAGTCCAATTCAAAAAATCAGAAAGGAACAAGCGTTGGAAGGGCTGTGGGGAAATAGGGACTCATCCACTGCTGATGGTACTGTAGGTATGTACAGCCACTATGGAAATCAATTTGGAGAAATCTAAAAGAGATGGAAATTGAACTACCATATGACACAAACATCCCCCTACTGGACATATACCCAGAAGAGGCAAGCAACAATCCATGACCAGACATCTGTGTCCCAGTGTTCATTGCAGCACAGTTCACAATTGCAAGGAGTTGAAAGCAGTCCTAATTTCCATCAACTGAGGAATGGATTAAAAAACTGTAGTATTTACATAAAATGGAGGACTATGCATCACTGAAAAGCAGTGATGAACACATGAAGCACATCACCACATGGGAAGAATTGAAGGAAATTATGCTAAGTGAGGGCAGCCAAATGCAAAAGGACATGTACAATATGGGTCCACTGAGGTAAGCTTAATAATAATAATAACAACAAAATGCAAAAGGGGCATTGGGAAAACCTTACTGTATACAGAAAATCCTGGGTGAAGGCCCAGGTAGTACGGCAGGCGCCAGACCAAATCCAGGGCTACATTTGGCAGTCAACTAGGGTAGGGGACTGGGAATGGGTGGCAGATGATGAGAGACAATGGTGTACTAATCCACCCAAGGGGGACGTATTGTTTATATCTCCACAGGGAAAGAGGGATCAAACTTAAATCTTGTGTTCTAGGATGTGAATACAGCGTAATGCAATGGGCGGGGACTCATGGGGGCAGCTGCTCTCCTCCCAGGAGAGTGTGCTTTAGAGGACAACACTGAAGTTGCAGTTTGGGGAGCAAATGAAGGCCCACTGAGCTTTCAGGATGATATTCCCACTCAGAACAGCAGATAAACAGAGAGGATCATATGGCTGGCCCCACTATGATATGTGGTCTCCCTCACTGACCCAAGGCTCTTTGGGGACAACAGTGGAGAAAAGGGATTGAGATTATACCCTGTCTGACTTAACCATGCAATGGCAAGAAACTAAGGGTGTGCAATAGAGCATGGAGTTCCAGATGGAGTGCCAGGGTTATATTTGGGGCTAGTGTGTGCCACCACATCTGACTCAGCCAGAGGGCATTCCTGGAGGTCAATGGGCAGACCCTGAACTATTTTATAGGTTTTTATTTTGTTGTTATTTTTGCATATTTATTATATATATGTTACTCTATATATTGGACATTGAGGTTTCTTTGTTGTTGTCATCGTTTTGGTTTCTTAGGTTGCTTCATTTTAGGATGCATGAGTTTTTTGTACATGTTTTGGTCTCCCCGTGTCTGTCTGGATAGGCTAGAAGAATTGTTTATATCTCCACAGGCAAAGAGGGTGGTGGCAAAAATGATGACTGATAGTTCCAGAAAGGTGGGGGGCCATGGGGAGGAGGAGAAAGGGCGGTTGTGTTGAGTGATTGAGGGACAAGAGAATAACAAGGCATTCAAAATCAGTGACAGGATAGGTGTGAAGGGCACAATAGGGATTGATCAAGAGTAATGTGGCAGAGAAAAAATACAGACCCAAGTGGAGGCTGGGCATGATAGTGGGACAAGAGGAAGGTAGATGGAAATAGAGGAAAGAACTGGGTGATAAAGAGCATATATAGAAGTACATCTATATATGTACATCAAATACAGGCATGTATATAAGTAAATATATTTATCTAGGATGATGGGCAAATAGATTAATGTGCATATATTTATAGGATTGGTATTAGGACAGCAGATGGACATTGGACCTCCACTCAAGTACTTCCGAAGTGCAAGAACATTTTGTTCTATTAGACTGGCATTCCATGATGCTCACCTTGCTGACATGATCACTGAAAACAAATGTGTGCATAAGCAAGCAGGGCGGATGCTGCCTGGCTATTGAAGGATGTAATGTTTGGGATCTTGAGGGCTTGAACGTAGATAAGTAGCCATCTGGCTAAGAGGCAACAGGGCCCACATGAAAGAAGCACACCATCCTGCATGACCACGAGATACAAAAGTGATCAGTTATCAGGAGTTAAGGACTAAAAATCATAATATCACATGTTCACCTCCCAGTTATGACTGCTGATGAAAAATGGGTGCATGGGCAAGTATGGTGAGGAAAGCTGATGGTGCCTGGTTACTAAAAGATATAGCATGTCTGGCATCTGAAAGACTTAAGGGTAAACATGCAGTCATCTAGCTTGGAGGCAGTGGAGCCCACATGGAAGGAGCACACCGGTCTGTGTGACTGTGATTTGTCGAAGGGAGCAGGTGACAGGCATTAAAAAACTAAAAATTGTATCATTATAAAGATGGGGGAGTGCTTAATGGGAACCCAAATCCCATCAATAGGTGAAGCAGAAGCCCTTCGCAGAGAGGTTGTAGGGATGAGAGGAGTCAGTCAAGGTAAAGTGTGGCAACAATAAGCTATACAACTTTCCTCTATTTCCCAAATGCGACCTTCTACTCACGCTCATGATCCTAGTTCTACCTTGTAAACCTGGCTAGACCAGGGGATGTACACTGGAGTAGGAAACATGGGGAATTCAGGATGATCCCTTCGGGACCAGTAGTGAGTGTTGTGATACCAGAAGGGCAGAGGGAGGGTGGAGTGGAGGGGGGTAACCAATTGCAGGGACCTACATATTATCTCTCTGGAGTGTGGACAGCAGGGAAGAGGGTGAACGGACACAGTGGACTGAGTAGAATATGAAAAAGTAATGGCAATATGTAAATTATTAAGGGTTCATGGGGGAGGGGAACGGGGAAATATGGGGAGCTGGAATTGGGGGCCTAAGTGGAGGGAGGATGTTTCAGGGGTGATGATGGCAACAGGTGTGCAAATATGGTATGCATACAATTGATGTGTGTGTTGCTTTTTTTTTTTAAAGGGGTGGCAGAAAGAAAAGCTTATACGAATGATTCAAGTAGAAAATATTTGGAAATGAAGATGATAACATGTGTACAAATGTGCTTAATACAAAGTTTTATTGAATGTTATAAGAGCTGTAAGAGCCCCCAATAAAATTATTGGGAAAAAAAGAAGTCAAGGGACTAAATATGTTGGCTACATAGAAGAATCCATTCACATGCTAGATAAGTAAAATGGCTGCACTTAGCTCATGAAACAAACAAAAGGATCATTTTAGAATACATTTACCATCCTCAGTAAAATAACTGTTGTTACAATATCTACAAATAGGTATCTAAATAATAATAAAACATTTTTATTCCATGTACAAAACCATAATTCCAGAGCTTCTGCTTGATTATGAAAAGTTAGTTTCTTCAATCTCATTCCTAAATAGTTTTGACAGCCTACCCAACCTCAAGATCTTTACCAAACACCAGTCATGCTGGCTCCCACAATTGTATGCCACTGGTGCCTTCCAAAATATCAAGGATCCTTCAGTTGGCTGTTGCTTTTCCACTGAGCTGTTTGGATAAAAAGATTTAACTTTTTCCAGGGTTCATGAGGTCCTCAAGCCTTGACTCTAGTGTGTCAGGATCCCCACCATGCAAATGAAAAATGGTTCTTTTAAAGGTCCCAAATTAACTTTTTTTCCCCAACCAAGCTTTCAGTTCCCTGCAATGAGTTTTTGACAGCTAACCTTATTTTACCAAGTAATACATCACCAAAGCAACTCATAGTATATCACCACCATGGGATGAAGTATTACATCCATTGATCATCAATGTCATGTCACTTAGGTGATGTATTCACTATGCTGTCACCAGGTTCATGAAAACCTACATACTTTCTATGGTGTTGTTTTAAAGGAATATTATTTATTTTACAAATCTTGTCTGGTTCTGAAGAAGAGTATCCATTTCCTCTGTTCCCGGAGAGAACAGTAGTTAAAAACGCTTTCAGAGAATAAAAAAAAAATCATGATTGGGAATAATGGAGCCAAATCAAAAGGAATGTCTCCCTTTTGCTCCTTAAATATGGGAGTCCAGCTGTTATTTTTCAATCTCCTTCTAAACCTCTGCTGTGAGAGAAATTACAACCCTCCACAAGAGCTAGGGGCATAGGAAATGAAATTTGTCTTTGGTGTCCATACACTTTTCCTTTCTGCATAACTTGCTCCTCAGGCGCTGGTCCTCCCACTCACTCCTGAGCCACTTGCGGTTTCTCAGTATGCTAGACATTTCTACCAGGCTGTCTACATCCATACATTTACGGAGTCTAGTGAGACTGTGTGCTAGACAAGGTTCTCCAGAAAAACGAAACCAGGACACTAATAATTATATATATATATATATATATATATATATAAAACACATACATAGAAATATATCTAACATAAGAAATAAGCAGTTAACCCATCTATAATGAAGAATGAATGACTCGGTGGAACAACTTATCTGCATGAGACAGCTAATACAATGGCATTTCCTCAAGTCTTGAGGGCTGTCAGGCAGTCCTCTGTAGAGCAATTCAGGCTATCTGGCCACAGGCAGCAAATAGCAAGGCAGGTCACCAACACTCAGCCAGATGACAGGATATGACAGTCACCAGTTCAGGAGATGTGTATTCCAGTAGCATGGCAAAGCAAGACTTGAAGAAATCTCAACTCACAGCAACATAGTCCACGGATTAGGTGTTCCTGGGTAGTAAAGCTTGTAAATCAAGGCACAGGCAAAGAAGGCAGCCATATGGTCTAAAGATCCAAGGGCAAGAAAGCAAAAGCCATTTATATCTCCATTCTTCAATTAATCTCACATGTGTTCATTGACCATGTTGTCACAGAAACCTACCTATCATCATTGGCCATGTTGGCACAACAAACCTACCTATAACAGACCCTAACCCTGGATCTGCCACTTGCCAGCTAAGTGAACTTAGAAACCTTTTGTTTCCTATTTATGTAAAATGGGTCCATTAAATCAAAACAAACAAAAAACCTGAAAAAATCATTTTCATTGAGAAGATTCTGATTCATAGCAGCCTAGAATTTTTTCTAGGAAAAAAATGGAAATCATGGAGATTCCTGAATCTATGACTGCTACAGAGGAAACAGATACTTCACTTTAGTTCATTTTTTAGGCAGTCCTGGTAGCATGATGTGTTATAGATCGGGCTAATAGTTTAATAGTTCAAAATCACTAGCTCCCATTCAGGAGAAAGATGAGGTTTTTCTATTCCTGTAAAAATATAGTCTTAGAAACTCACTTTGAAGCTACCATGTCCTAATGTGTCCAAAATCTGCCCTGAGAGTGAATGTCAGTTTGGGGATTTGGTGGGTTTTTTGGGGGTGGTGGTTATGGAACAGCTTCAGGGCAGCTCTCATCTACTAGAGTAACTGTAATCTGCTCTTTAGGATCACTGTTGGTCTTAATGGACTCAATGGCAGAGGCTTTGATTTTGTTTATTATTAACATTTTTACCCTCATTAGTTTTGACTAACTATACTACCTGCTTTATAATTACTATCTTGTTGGGTTTTGTAAAGCACTCTAACTTGGAATCTGTCTCATCTTTAATATTATTTACTTAGGGAGTTGTTTCCTCATTATCTCCCTCTGTTTTTTATTTTTATAATTTCAGACATTTTTATTTGGCAGTGCTAAATGTGAGTCATTTAATTCATTGCTAAATATATGTCTTACCCTGTGGTTAAATAAAAGATGGTCACAAATTCTCTGCTGCTCCTTTCATTGAGAACAAACCCAAACTCAACTCACCCAGTTCATTTCAACTTGTTCTGACCCTACATAAACTTTCTGAAACTTTAAATCTTTACAACTCCATATAATATCTTTCTTCCATGAAGGAGCTGGTGGATTTAAACTGATAATCTTGTGGTTAACAGTCCAATGTTTACCCAACAGAGACAATGCCCTTCCCCACCAATATCTGTTAACTTGACTGCAGCATTATGCTCAGTGACTCCTATGTAATAGCGTAATATGGTAGTTAGTCAGTGATCTAGGTGGCCCCCTTGATGTGATTTACTGTGATCAGGCAATCAATAGTAAAGAACTGAAAACTTTGCCTGAGGTATTAACTGCATCACCTTTTCTCACAAGAAATTGAAAAAGAGAGAAACAAGCTGACAGAAAGAGACTAACTGCCACTAAGAAAGAAGAGATAAAAGTACAGCCTGCCCATCGCATGCAGGATTTCTGTACTGGAAACCTCCTACACACAGGGGAAAAGTGATGCCAAGACTCAAGAAGGTCTTAAGGCCACAGATGTTGAAAAAGATATTATTTCTCAATGAACTATAGCCCTTGACTTAGACTTCTAGTTTTTAAAAACTGTTTGTTAAAGATATGCACCTATAGTCCTTCTCTCTTAGCAGCACTAGACAACTGAGGGGCAAAGTGGTCATGGATTTAACTGTCAGCCAAAGGTCAGTAGTTCAAAAATACCTGCAACTTCACAAGAGAAAGACAAATCTCTCTATTTTGGTAAAAGGTTAGATTCTTAGAAACCCACAGGGCAGTTCTACTCTGTCTTATAGGGTCATTGTGAGTCACAGGTGACTCCATGGCAGTGAGTTTTGAGTTTTTGAGATCACTGAGACACCTAGTGACAAAAATCATCGATAAAATTTAAACAACCAGCCATACTGTGTGGAAGTTCATACCATGCCTAGAAAGATCACTTGGAGAGGACCCAAATCCTAGCTGATGACTATGACTAATGACCCAGGAAACAGTCAATAGCCAGTGTCTTGGAACTGGATTTCACAGCTACAAGTAATTTGTCTGAGAGGAGTAAAGATAAGTTGTTCTAATGTTCCTACTTAACTTTTTCAAATTTTAGCATTAATGACTTTTGTGGTTTTAAGTTTTGTGGTGGTTTATTATCTAGCAATTTGGCCAGAAAAAACACCTAGACCATACATTTCATAAGCACAGGGATACTTTCTATGTGTTCACCGCAATATCACTAGTTAAAAAGCTCTGGTCCTACCAGGTAGTCAAAGCAGCCTGGCTGCTAATTCAAAGGTTGGCAATTCAAACCCAACAGCTATTCTGAGAGAGAACAATGTAGTAGGTTTTTTGTGAAGATTTATAGCTTAAGAAAACCTTTGGCCAGTTCTACTCTGTACTATAGGGTTATTATAACTTGTAATTGATTAAAATGAGTCTTTTTATTTGTTTTTATGTCACAAATTCCTCATGCCATGCCTGCTTTATTGTAGGGATTCAATATTTTTGTTTTTTAATGAATGAATAAATTATAATCCTCTAAGTACAGAAAAGACTGAGAAAAGGATACAATGAGCTTATCCCATTAATCATTCTAGCAAATCAAATCACATTTTACTTTTAAATTTTTGTCTAGATAAAACAATAAGAAATCATGGGACATTTTCTTTCAATTCAGCAATAATTACTATAAAGCTACTCTGTAGTAGTTACTGGAATTATAGCCAATAACTAGCTGTTGTTACCTGTTTCAGATTTAATCGATGACTCACAGCAATTCCCTATACTGAGCATTAAGCCCTTCTCAGACCTGGCATAATTTGGAGATTGAGGCCTTGTGAAATTATGCAGTTAATTGGTATCACTTAGTTATTAAAAAATATGACCTACATCATAATGTAGTGAATAGTTTTGTAACCTTAAAATTAAAAATAACATTTTTTAACTGCAAGAGATCACCTAAGTTAAAACTAATTTTCTCTACTTATCCAGAACAACACAGAAAAAAGGAAGTCAAAGACTCAGAGAGAGAAACTAGTCTCCAGAATTCACAGTCAATCTCCATCTACCTAGAGCTCCAAAGAACTAGATCATACCAGTTCACAACTATTGACTATTCAGGTTAAGCTCATACTATATGAATCCCAGTGTAGTGGGGGCCAGGGGTGGGATGTGGGGTTGGGAGTACTATAACAGATAGAAAGTCTTTAGAAACCCAGAATTCATTGGAACAATGAAAATTGGGAGACTGACCAACATACATGTCCCTAAGATACTACTAAACATTAGAAAAAGTAACCCCTTGGAAGACTAAAGATAGAATCACCTGCCAAGTGCACCTATAGTGATAGGTGATAGACCTGAAAAATTAACAGGTAAGCCAGCCAGTATTGAGAGATTGGGTGCTAAAAAGAGTCAGTGTACTAGGATCTGACTGAGACCTCCTACTGTGATTTTTTACCTATGGATTAATTCTAGAATTCTGTGAAACACTCAAAACTCATTGGATCTATCTGTGGGCTTTGTTAACCCTTGCCAGGTCCAGCCAGATACTGTCTGCCATCCCTTCTAGCGCCCAAGACATAAGACCTGCAGCAAGCAACAAACTCCCCATGCCACTGTCTAAAAGTAGTCATAATTTCATGCTCTTGGAGAGCCTCCAATAACTAGCCATAAAACCTCAAACCAGGGTTCCCCTCTCTTCCATCTTCTCAGCACCTACAGTCTAGGAAAGGAGTAACTACATCTGCCACTCCCTTTACCCCTTTCTCTAGCACCACGATCACCAGTGTGGGTAATGACAGATAATTAGATAATAATTTGTAGCAATTAAAGAGCTGCTAGGACATTTAGCTGTGACAACACAGTTGCCCAGAGCACAACTGGTAGAGTGTGCAAGATAGTGATGAGAGTGACACAGGAGTGCAGCTGGAGGGGAATTAAGTTCCAGTTAGTATCAAGCTCACTATGATAATCCAACCCCCTGACCTGGGGGCAGTAAAGCACAGTCCCAACACCAGAGCACTCAACAGGCCAACTTTTTTTTAAGGGTGGGGGGTGGGTGGATTTTTTTTAAAAGCATGTTTTCAACTCCAGGCTGTGACTCTTTGTGTAACTTTGAATGCAAGCCACCAGAACTATTGTCCTTTAGTATAATACAAACATAACAATTCCAATCTCCAGAGCACAGCCCAGGAATTTAACCTAACAAAACAGCAAAAGTAAACAAGTTCTGATAGCCACAGACCAAATAAAAAACTAGCTCTACCAGTTCTTGATGCCACAGAATCTTTAAAAGGCTAAAAATTGTGGCCAGACAGTCCAGACCAGGCACGTGCACATGCTGCAGTTCAGTCACAATCCAACCAGTGGGAAACATATAGTTGCCTGCCTCAGCCCAGACTCCAAAGCACTGCACTACCAGTGGCCACAGAGTCTCCTCAGCACCAGGCCTACATAACAGTCCAACCCACCACATAATAGACCAAAGAAAGTCCTAGAAAACATTCTTACCAGTCACACAGAGAAAGAGCTCAGAACCCCCTTTGTCTACGAGAAACATGATACTCAATTCCAAAAAGACATTGTAAAAGTAACATACTTTAGCACCCTCAACAAGAAGACAAGAGAAGCAAATGGCAAAAGTGAAAGAAATTATAAAACTAATGATGCTTTTAGACGAATCAGATGCTGATCTTCCACAAAAAGAAATCTTCAGAATGGTGCTAGGAATAATACAGGGTATGAAGAAGCAATGCACAATAAAGATGCAATGATAAAGTGGATGAAGTCTCTGATAAAGGGATGAAGACCATGCACCAAAAGGAATACAGGAACTAATAGATGAGGTAACAGAAGCAAAACACAATATCACATACCTCACCAACAGACTAGATATGACAGAGAATCATACTATTGACCTCCAGAATATTCAGGTAGCCGTCAGCAACTGGGAAAGACAGTCAAACAAGATAATCAAAGAGGAGGAAGAAAACCTCAATGAGAGATGCTATGAAGAGGAACAATATTTGAATAATTGTTCTACCAGAACAAGAGAGAGAAGCAGCCAAGAGCTAAATTAGTGAGGGAATTTCTGGAATCAAATTTCTACACCTAAAGCAAAGGACATAATTGGACCTAACCCCAGGAAGAACGTACCAATGCACATACTAATTAAATTATCCAACTTGGAGGAAAATGAAAGTTTTAAGAACGGTAAGGGAGAAAAAGGTAGTCATGTACAATGGTGCTCAGATAAGAATGCACTTAGACCTATCAGCAGATACCATGAAGTAAAGGTGAGAATAAAGAGGCATCTTCTGAAAAATGAAAGCAAAAAATGCCAAGCAGAGAATCCTCTACTCTATCAATCAAAATAGATGGAGATGTAAGAGTTTTCCAGAACAATGAATAACTAAAATGATACTCCATAAAACACCCAAACCTGTGGGAAAACTCACTACGGTCAGAAGATCAATATCCACCATGCACAAGCAGGAGACCACATATAGCACAACTTCACCCTGAAGTCACCATGCCCTAATCAGAGTCAAATTGACCCTCTTGCCCCTAGAATTGTGTGATACAGAGAACAATAAATCTACAGACTGGAGAGAGGCCTATCATGTCCACACAGAAGCAAACCAAAAAAGAAAAACAGAAAATGAAGGTATAGACTCCATATTGGCACACCAAGTCCTAAGGATAACTTCCTTGTACAGAGCAGCTAAGGCACAGAGAGGACTATAGGGCCAACAGTAGCTCAAGACATGATGTCCCCTCATTGGAGCAAACCAAGACAGAAGACTATACTGGGAACCCTCAGTGAGGAGTGTGTTTAGTCTGAACCCCACACAGCAAGGTAATCCAAGAAGGGAACACAACAGATCAGTAATAGGAACAAAGTCAAGCAGCCAAACCCCTAAGGAGACCTTACAATAGACTTGAGGGTAAGAGGGCCAATTTCCAGAACCCCCCAGGACTAGTGGGGAGATAATCATAAAGGTCAGTCAACAGACCTGGAATTATTTTTGCTGTCCTGGGTTCTCTTGCTAGTTATTATTGTTATTTGAAACATATTTTTCTATTAATCTAATCTTTTTTTCTTTTTGTATTGTCTACTTTACTGTTGGTTTCTCTACTTATACAATATAGGCATGGGAAACAAGTGTGATGATAAAGCAATGAGAATGATATTTCCAGAGTAACATGGGCAAGGAGGAGGCTGTGGAAAGAAGCAGTGAACAAGCAACACCATAGACATGGGAACAGCTAGGGAATTGAAATCAGTACCAAAGAGGATGCAGAGATTCTGGGAATGTTGGAGCAATAGCAATCTAGCTGAGAGGAATTACTAAGGTGAAGAAGAAGGGTGAGTATGTTATTGGAAAAGGAGAGAGAGGTAAAGGGAAACAGAGGAAAAATCTAGGAAGCAAAGCTATGGATAGAGGCATAAAAATAGGTGTGCACTTATGTAAACACCTATTATAAAAATAGATGAAATTATTCTCTAAAGATTGTTTTACAAATAAAGGAGAAAGCAGTTGGTGTAAGATTTGTCTTAAAAGCCAAAAAAAAACACCCTAGAAATATTGGCCTCTGTACACATATTTATATTGCAAGTGGACAGACTTTAGGCCTCTGCTAAAGTCCTCCCTCAAGACAACTTTGTTCTAACAACCTGGAATTCTGTGATGATCACCCTTCCAGCATGATTGCTAAGGAAAAATAAGTGCATAAACAATTGTGATGAATAAAAGTGATTGTGTCCAGCTATCATAAGATTTAGCACCTGGAGTCTTAAAGACTTGAAATTAAGCAAGAAGTCATCTAGAAGAGAAGCAGTAATCCCATATGGAAGAAGTACACAAACCTGTGAGATCATGAGATCATAACAGGATTATGTAACAGGCATCAGAAAATCCAAGACAAACAAACATATTGTTGAGAATGAGGTGTGTTGGAGCGGAGACACCAAACCCATCTGTAGATAATGGGACATCCCCTCACAGAAGAGTCACAAGGAAGGAATGAGTCAACCAGGGACAAATGATTGAACACACAATATTCCTTTGGTTCCTTGAGACTTCCTTACCCCCACTATCATGACCCCAATCCTTCATTTCACTATGGGCTAGATTTCAGCATGTACCCAGGTACAGATTAGATTTCACAAAACACAGAAACCAGGTCAGATAAATCCCCCAGAAACAGGAATGGGAGTGGAGATATCAGGAGGTTACAGGAAAGAAGAGGAGAGGAGTAGAAAAGAAACCGTGGTAAAAAGGAAAAAGCAGTTGGTGTAAGATTTGAAAATAATAATATAATTTATCAAGGGATCATGAGATTAGGAGTCCTGATACCAAGAACTCAATTAGAAAGTAAATAGTTAGAAAGTAATGATGGCAGCATATGTACAAATATTCTTGATACAATTGATCTATGGATTGTTGTAAGAGCTATAAAGCCCCCAACAAAATGATCTTTAGAAATATATGTCTATATGAATATATATATATATATTTATCCCAAATGTTATCTATTATCTTAGTAATGCATTGACCACCATGATCAATACATGATCAAAACAGAGACGAGGAATTAAGGAGTAACAGAAACTAGAGTACTGGAAAGGGAAGATCATGAGAATTATGGTCATTGTGAAAAAATGGAAGAAATCCACTGAATATTTTGCATAGAAAACATGAAATGGGAACTTAATTTTCTGTGTTAACTCTGACTTTGAAATATAAAATGTATATGTATTTTAAAGAAATTTTTCCCCTTAATACAGCATATATGAACAAGAAAATAATGGATACTATTCAGAATTCAAGTCATGCCATTGATGAATTTTAATGCTCTGTCAAGAAATCATATAAACCTTGCTTGTTTTTAACTTGTTTTTAAAATGTAATTAACAAAGACCATAATGCGGAGAAATTATAGCAGTAAGACTGTACCACTCCACTACTATCTGAATTCAATGCATTGCTTTGACAAAGAGACATCACACCCATTGCGATGTAGTTAATTCCAACTCATAGAGACCCTGCAGGAGTGGGTATATAAGTCCCATGTGTTTGCAGCAATATAATCTTTACCAATCACGGTGTCCTTCTCCAGAAATATGTTTTTTCTTTTGACGTGTCCAAAATAAGCAAGATGAAACATCCCCTAAGCAGTACTCTAGCTGAATGTACTGCCTTCCAACTGATTTGTTCATTCTTTTTCAAAACACTATCTTGTTCACTCATGCGCTGCCGTTGTGTCAATGACAACTCATACTGACCCGATAGGGCAAGGTGGAACTGTGCTTCAGAGTTTCCAAGACTGTAACTCTTTACAAAGCCCTATCTTTCTTCCAGTGCTTTTGAACTGCTGACTCTGAAATTAACAACCCAATTTATAACCTTTATGCCACCAGGACTCCTCATATTACATAAATTCCATTTTTCCCCCACAGTCCTATTAAAACTGTGCCTCTTTCCTCTTTCTGTGAGTTCTGCTTCATGGCTTCTCTAATATTCATAATCCCTGATGTGATAAGGAATAAATCTAACTTTGTTTGAGCACAGGTATATTCCTGGTGATCTTTTTCAGATGGTTTTGTTTTTCCTATTTTCTGTGCTGTCTAGTAGAATCATCACACAAGCAGACATGTATATTTGTATTTTCTAGTTGCAAAATGAAAGAAAAAATTATATAGGTTGAAACAATTATGTACAGTTAAATATAGCACTAAAACCTATAAACTTCATGTAACCTTATTAATTTTGGAGTACATTTTCCCAATCTGCAAAGTAGTTGGCACTTATACAGCCTTTCAATTTGGACTATTTTCCATGTACTCAATATTCATTTGGAGCTGGTGTCTACAATACTGATTAGCCCAGCACTATAGCCTTCTATCCAATAGAATGGTCCCAGGTAACAGCAATAATAGAGAATTGTACTATCTAGTATAGAAGCCACTAATCCTCTGAGGGTAATTGAACATGTGTCTCTTGTGATGGAAGAACTGCTTTTAATTCATTTCATTTTAATTAAGTTTGATTTCTACTTGAAAAATCACATGTGTCTAGGAGCTCCAGTATTAGAGTACAAAGTTTTAAACAATGTGAAGTTGAAAAGCTCTGGACAGGGGCATATCTTTTAAAGAACTAAAATTTGGGGCTCTGAGTGAAATGAGGAAATACTACTTGAAATGTGGGCTTTCTTCCACAATATTTTATAGCAGAATTTGTCTATGTTAAAGGATGATTAAGATTGTTATGTTTTCTGACCCTTACTTTCTCTATGATGACATTTATAATGGCAATGTTATTTACGACAATTACCCAGTCAAATTTTAAATTCATCTCACATAACTGAGAAAATAACTTGTGCCACCTCTGTGTAATTTTAGCATCTTCAGTTTTCTACATTTGATTCACATCCCACAGTGTCTGACAACCTTTGAATATTGTACCCACATATAATTCCAGTAGGGAAACGATGGATGAAAATTGATGAAGCCTTAAAAACATACAATTATAGAAGCTTCATTAAAGACAAAGTACATTTCCAGCAACCTACTCTTTGTATCAATACCATGCTCAAGTTCTCAAGTTAATGGTCAAACTCTCTCACTGTCTTATAATGAACCGTAAAATTACAGTCAGCAATCAAGTACTGGAGCAAATAAGTAAGGCAATTTTCCTCATCATTTTTCCTTTTGTTGTCAATCTTGTTGCAATGTCCATTGCTTTTTCAATGAGGCATAAAGTGAGTCATCAAGATTGTGCAATCCTTGAACAGGTCAAGCCAGGCTGATTCTGAGTTGTTCATTTTAAATAGGTTATGCTTAGTAAAAGAGATGTCTGAAAAGTTGTGCTTCTAAAACTTGGATTTGGGTTAATACATAATGACTCTCTCTTTTATTGTTTTAAAATATACTCTGAATTAGATTTTGCAAATATTGGAGCATCTAATTTTAAGGCGATTCAAATATGCTTATGATATTATAACTTAACCTTTCCTGGTTATGACATATTGATATTTAATGAATCAATTTTTAAAAATTAATTAAGAAGTTATTTTGTCTCTTCAGCTGGAGGTACAGAGAGGAGAAATAGCTCCATGAGCTTAGTTCATTAATAAACTTTTAGTCAAAAACTCTTTGAGTGCTAAAGAGCCTTTGAGAGAGTTTATGGAGGTTGTTAGGACAAGTTGGTCAGTCCTTCTGGAATTCATCAGTAAACTAGTTATAATGGTAGATACTGCATATGGAAATCAAAAGATATGAAAGTTCTACATGGATTAGTATTTAGGGCAAAATTACAACCATTATTGAACACTTTACTATTATTTTGGCTAACTGGCTAACTGTTGTTAACTGTGTACCTAAGACATATAAGAATATAGAAATTAATATCTTGAAGATTAAAAATACAAATATATATGATTACCAGGTGAATCTTCTCCAGGTAATGAATCTACATTAAAAGGGCCCTTCTACATTAATAAGTAACCCAATGCCTTTGAGATAACTCTGGGCTATGGAAAACTCATGTATGTCATAGTAGATGTTTGCTCCCAAGGGTTTTCAATGTCACATATGCCAGAAGTTCATCAATAATCCTTTCTTTTAAGGAACTTCAGGGTGGAACACGTTGACTAGAATCCCCTTCCAATGGTATGAGCTAACCATTTTGCACCACTCACAGAGTCCCTTCTTCTTTATGGTTACATAGTTACCTTCAGCAAGTATTTTCCCTATTTGGAACTTCATATATATTTCCAACCAAAGAAAGACAACACCTTCAATTCTGAATCATAGTTACACTGTAGGTCAGACTGGAACTATCCAGTAGGGCTCACAAGGATTTAATCATTTTTTATATTTATTTTGTTTGTGAGGTAAGTTTGTGTCTTGTCTTTTATCCCCCCGAACAGTTTTATTGGCACACAATTTACACATAATACAATTGGAAAGTTCAATCATTCAATCATATCAAGAGGAATTGTACAATCTCCACCACATCTATCTTAGAGCATTCCTTTTCTTTCTTTTTTCTTTTCTTTTTTTTTAATTATCACCACCCTTTGGTGGGTGTGGGAGACCCAGCCTTGCTCCTGGAGAGCTGCTACTGGATTTGAACTGCCAAGCCAGTGGGCCGTAGTTCCACACTCAATAACTACGCCACTGGGGCTCAGCTCAAGCATTCCTTTTTCCCCTGCTTGAACCACCTTCAAAATAAACTGTGCAATCACAATCTATTCTAGTGCTCCCGCTCCCATCCTTGTTCATTATTTACTCCTGTGCAGTCAGCTAATCTGATGTCAATTTGAGGATTAAGAGTGTAGGGGTGGGGTCTAACCTGTCAATCTAGAGATAGCCTATGAGACCTCTATGTGGGTATGACTTTCTCCTGAGAATTCTGGGAAATCCCGCAGTATTTCCCCCTTGGAGGTGAGAGACTCAATACTCAGTCCCTTGGAGATGCTCTACTGACAAGACACAAGGCTGGATTCTTGTGAGAAATCCCAAAAGAGAAGCCACATGTACCTACCCTGATGGAACCAGACCACTGAAGTCAGAAAAACCACACAGAGATCCCTGCCAGCACTGAGATGCTTACAATGTCATTGGATACTAAGACTTTCACACCCACAGGCCTGTGATTGTCCTGCATTTGACCTCATTTTATGTGCCTTGTGAATCTGAAGATGACTTTATAGACCGGTATTGGACATATGGTATAATCTCAGACTTATGACCTAGGACTAGGCTGGGATGTTTTCTTGATGTACAGTTGCTCTTATATAAAAACCTCTTTCTTATACACATAAGAGTGTTTATGGATTTGTTTTTCTAGTCTACTTGGACTAACAAAACTCCCCAAATCCCTTTTCTCTGCCTATGGCACACCCCCCCCACCCCTGAATTTCATGTATCAGCTATTATCATACATGCACTCCTCCTGTGCTTGCCAGGTGGGAAACCCCACAACAAGCGATGGGAAAAAAATGCACTAAGATAGTAAGGATAAGATCCTATTAGTATAAAGACAAAATCACAAATGTGTCAGTAGGAGAAGACACCCATTAACATTCAAAAACCCAGGATAGCAATTTTTGTTATGGAACAGCTAAGAGATACCTACATTACTAACTGACTAATCAAGATTACAATAGTCTCTGTATGCTAGTAGGGCTATTCAGGACTATTGCCTTTGAATATAGTGCCTTGGTATGACTATAAATCATATAGATGGATTTTGGATTTCCACTGTTTTATATAGCCTTTTAAAACACTGTATTCTTATTTTTAACTCTGACACCTTTCTCTTTACCTTACTTGAATTCTGTACTTGTGAATTTTGTATCATACAATCTGGTGTGTTTCTTCTGTTTAGTTGATTCTTCGCTTAGATGTCTGCTTGTTTGAATAAAAGCCACTATGGCCCCTAGCACTATTTTACTTGATAACTGTGAACCATCTACTTTATTTACCACACTTTTCTGTGGCAACCCTATTTTTAGAGATCATTTTATGAAGGAGAGTATCAAACAGAGCAATGTTGTAAGAACTGTTGTTATGTTAGATATAGAATTTAGTGACAGCCCAGAACTCAGGCCTGCCTCTAGCCTTTAAAAAAAATTTGCAATAGCCTGGGATACAATTCATATGCCATGTCATTCCACACTTCAAACATAAGCTGTTGTAAAAGAATGGAGACTGAGAAAATGCAAGCAGTAAATGAGAAGACAGAGGACTGAAACTTGCTCCAATAAGTCGCAAAGAATTGAGCTGTGTTCTTTCTTTACTAATACTAAAATTTGGGAATACATGAATGGTTGCATTTACTCAGAATTTTTTAAATTTGATAAGTAATATTCTTGGAACAACATTAACAAAAAGACCCAGTGCAGTAAAAGTAACCTACAAAGCAAAGAACAGAGTCCAAAACAAATTCCAGGCTAGACATTCTTTATCAAATATGTGTCCTTGATTGGCTTTCAATATGCACCTGTGTGCAGATGATCATATTGACCTTGAAGGTGTATCCTTGAAGTTTTAATTTGTAACCTACTTCTATCAGCTACATATCCCCAGTATTTTATTTTATACAGATGAAGAGATAATACTGCAAAAGCAGCATATCTTCTGTCTATGGTTTTTTGTTTGTCAATGATTGACAGACTACATAGAAGACAAAACAAAGACAAATTATGAGCAAAAGCAATCCTGGAAAAGAGCCAATTATAGATTTAAGAGAAGGAATAGGGTTAAGCGATGGAAACTTTGCAAGATAGTTAAGAACCTGAGTGCCATCAATCTGTTCAAATTGTTTTATATATGTGTCCTGTATATGATATTGTAATTGAAAAATATTCTGTGATAGATTGTGATAATTCAAAGATGTCTTTTAACATGATCCCAAGGAAACAGATTATTATTATAAATCATAGGAGTAACACATATGGATGCATGATTCCAATCACATTTTACTTTAATTTGTTGCTTAATACCATTAACTGGTCTTTCAAAAGAACAACTATTTGAGATAAATTAGCCAATTGTTCAACAATTTTCTGATCAGTATATTCTTACGTGGACCACAAAACTTCAGAACTTTGATACCCATCTTCTTTAAAAGTAGCAGTTTGTACAGACTGATGGAAAACTAATCCTGCAGTAGTAGTAGAAACAGTAATCACTTTGATTCCTAAAATTGCAACTATTTCTAAAAATCACAAAAGTCCTTTGGTCAGTTGCCAATTAAAGCTAAAGTAGGAGGGCTTTGCCATTGCTGAGACAATTGAGTAGGCAACCATATTCCTGCTCTTGCTTTATATATATATATATATATATTTCACTACTGTGATTAAAAGAAATAGATGAATTAAAACAACTAAAAAAAAAACAATCATTGCATTTAATTTCTCCAGAGGAATAATTCCTCTGGACATTTTTGTCCAGGAATAATTGACAGAAACATTCACTTAAAAGATATGATAAAAGTATACAAGCGTGGACATATCGGGTTGTTTTAACTGTGAAGGACAAGGTGTAATTTCCTGCATGAATAATACTGTTGCCAATTCATCTTCTAATAGGAAACAAGATAGCATCTATCTTCCATAAATGACTTCGGAGCGGTTTCTTTATCACATGAGAGCTAGGATCTGAAAATCTTCCCCCATGCTAACAATAGACTCTAATGCTTTTGTGTCAATCAAGTGGCTGCAAGAATGCCATTTAAGATCTACTGCACTAGATTTGGCTTGAGTGGAACCTGAAGGGCTTTGATCAATGACATTTCCTTGGAAATTATTAATTAATACTCAACCCTGTTCTGAAAGTACTTCAATGTACCCAACCAGACAAGTGCAAATAGGTTTGTGATTGACAGAGTGACAACGGAGGTACAGAAAAATTTCCTGTTATATTTAAATTGGAAAACCCTTGAGAATTTAAAATGATCAATTTTTGCAGCTTGCTCTTATCTTCTGAATTTAGATCATTGACAACAAAGCCTGATATTTTAACTTTAAACAATGTTCCCCATGTCCAATACATATAAGAAGCCCTTCAACGCCAGTTTCATAAGATGTGCATTCCTCATTTGCTTGAAATGGTCCTCAATCATCTATAGACCCAGGCATCCAAGAGGACTCATTAACATATTTGAGAACAGTATGATCAGTCCACGAGACTCCTCTATTCAAGTTTGTATTAGGAATATAGGTCCAATAAGTAAAATTCTCAGCATTTACCTGAGTATTCAAAGTAGCCATCATTGCTAAAAACAAATGAGAAGATGTTATAAAGAGACCTCAAACCATTTTTTCATAGTACTTCTGTCAGCACAATCCCAGTTCAGTTCATTCCAAGGGCAAGGTCTCTTCTGAGCCATCCCGTAATTTTACTGGCTTATCTGGAACCTACATTTTTTTTCCACCTGTAGAAATATAAGCATACACTTTTCCTCATATTATAGCCGTAGCTTATTGTCATTTGTCTTGTACAAAATTCTTATACCATACCATATAGGCTGTTCTATATTTTTAGAAACATTATTTTCCCAATGTAATTCAGCAGCTATGAAATTATTGTAATTTAAATTAAAAAAATTTTAAAAATACAAAGCCACCTTATTGGATGATTATCCCTATACCCCTCTTTTGTGTTAAAAGCAACTCTTTCAAAGTCTGATTTTGGCATTCAATATTAGCTTGATGAGTGCTACTTCCTGGAATACAAGTTAAATGTCAAATTCCAAGTACATGGAAAAAAGCCAAGTAGTTTTTTAGAAATGTAAGCAGAACCATTATCTGTCTTAATAGTATGTGCAATTCCCATAATAGCCAATGCTTCTAACAAATGAGTAATAACAGCATAAGCACATTCTGTAGTAGCAGGGGTAGATGGGAGAAATGAGAAAAAAATATCAATATAATGAAGAACATATTTAAGTGTTCCAAAGAAGGAATTTGAATTATACCCATTTGTCAAATTTGGTTCTGGTTTGTTCTTCAAGGATTACTTTCTATAGGGAGATAAGGGGCTGATACCGCTTGGCAAGCTGAGCTAGATAGTAAAATAGCCTTTGCTTTTTTTAACTACTTGCAACTTACCTTGATTTTCTGAAATTCACTGTCTCCACTTAAACATAAAAGATCACGATGAAAATTGCATTAACTGTTAGCAAAGGGTTAACGTTTTTCTGAGAGCCGCTTTTGCTGCATTGCATCAAAGTTACTGTAACTCCTGACAAGAAGTTTAATTTAGAGTGGTGGGAGGGAGACACAGACTCCGACGGATGGCACTGAAGGAGAGAAGTTTGCAGCTTAGGGGAATCCCCAGCAGATTTTACAGCAGTAAAAATATGGGATAAAAAATCATGAAAAGATTTATTAGGTCGTTGTAAAACTTCAGTAAATATTTTTCTGTTCCTCCCCTTTCATCAGATTCTTGCCAAAAATGTAAGAATAAGTTATGAATTTGTTCAATAATTTCATCTCCCAAGATGACTTGCTGAGCAATAACACCAAAAGGACCAGAGTGGTCAGTTGTTCAAAAGTTGCTCCTGGTGGCTGTCTATGGCTATTAATCTGAACCTGATTCTCAGCTTCTTCACACCACCAAGCTTTAAATTGAATATTCTGGCCAGAAATTAATACTGTATTAACTGTATTATACCAATCTAAGGGAACCATAATATTTTCAGTAACATAAGAGTATAGAAGCCCTTGAAAATAAGGTTACTGTATCCCATAAGAGTAGACAGCTTCCTTTAAAGCCTTTAAAATCTTAAACTCATGCCCTTCATGATCACTGTGTACCCACCCATTAGGTCGTTGAATATCACCAGTGTCCTCAGTTCTTATAACAGGGAAAAGAGCAGTGGTGGATATGTGTGTTAGTCCAGGTAGACTAAAGAAACAAATTCATAAGCATGCATATAAATATAAGAGTAAGGTTTATATACAAGAAGAATGGAACATTGAGAAAGCATCCCAACCTAGTGCAGTCTAAGATCATAAGTCCGATATTAGCCCATATGTCTGACACCAGTCTATAAAATCACCTTTCGACTCATGAAGAACGAACAATAACACTTGGACAATCACAGACCAATGGGTGCAGAATCTTGTACATCCAGAAGCAGTAGAAGTATCCCAGTGTCCCCATGGCTCCTGATTTCCAGGGCTCAGAGTCCATCAGTGGTAGAAGCTTCTACCATTGGTGGTAGAAGCATCTCAGTGCTGGCAGGAGTCTCTCTATGGCGTATCTGGATTCAGAGGTGTGGTTAAATTAGGGTAAGCCCATGTGGCTTCTCCTCTGGCTCTTTCAGATCCTGGAACTCAGGGTCTGTGCTGCCATTTTGTCTTGTTATTATTCACATAACAATTTCAATCTCTCAGCTGGAATTCAATGTATAACTTGTTATTTTGGGAATATGCTGGAGATTTTCCCTCAAGATTAGGGGCTGTCAGGTTTACAATTGTCTTTACAGAATCTAACTGAAGATGCTCAGACATTTTATTTACTAAACAAATCAAATTCTTTAATTTCTCAGATATGGAAAACTTATTCTCCTCTTTAGAAGAGGAATCTGATGAAGAGGAAGACTCAACTTCAGAACTATCATGAACTTTGTCATATAGAGAATTGCTAAATGGTTCCATACCCACAGATCTTGTAACATTTTCACAAGCAGGTTTTTCTCTTTCAGTATCTGACTGAAATTGTTTTACAGCAATATTAACTAAAGACAATTAATGCCCAAATATCACGATCAATGGTTTCACCTCTTTGATGTGCCCTTCTCAAAGCACAAGCCACCTGTTTCCATACTTGTTGCAACCAATAACAATGTTTATGCAGACAAGCAAAGAGTTTCTTAAAAGTTCTAGGTGGAATTTTTACTCCTGTTGTCTTTAAAATAGTTATTAAGACTTCAATATATTGAAATTCTGTAAACACAGAATTCCCATGACTCTGCCATTTGCCAAGGTCAACTGCAGTTTTCATATATTTTACCACCTTTGTTCCGTGAGTCCTTTTATCATCACTCAGGTCTCTGTCCCTGTGTTGGCCCCCAAATGCTATTGTAAAAGAACAGAGATTGAGAAATCACAAACACACAGAATGAGAAGACAGAGGACTGCAGCTTGCACTGGCATACAGCAAAGAACTGAGATGTGTCCCTTCTCTATTATTACTTAAATTTGAGAATACATGAATGGTTGCATTTACTCCGAATTTTAAAAATTTGATAAGAAACATTCTTGGAACAACATTATCTAAAAGACCAGGTGCAGTAAAAGGAATCTACATAGCAAAGAACAGAGATCAAAACAAACTCCAGGGTAGACATTTTTATCAAAGACATATCCTTGATTGTCAATATGCACCTGTGTACAGATAATCATATTGATCTCAAGTGTATATCCTTGAACTTTTGACTTGTATCCAAGTTCTATCAGTTACAATGATATTAAACACAATTTTACAATTGTTTGCATAATTGGTCCACAAATATTTTCTTACTGGGATTCTTGATGGCATTTCCTTCTTATCTCTCCCACCCCTTATCACCCATCCCCCCAATATCTTGTTTGTTTTATTTCCCTGCAGACTAAACATCCCTGGGTTTCATCTACTGAAGGACAAAGAAACAAATAACAGCTTCAAGATGGTGACCCCCAATTGAGGTGCATCTTTGAGATACACCCTAATATTCACAATCATAAGCAAAATATAACAGAATTTCCATCAAAGAATTGCTGGGATAGTGTGTATTTTAATACAGCACAGAGGGTGTTGAAATCTGGGTTTTCCACCAAGCAATGGTACAATTCTCTTGGTACACCTATCTTCTGCTACCTCAGATATCAGGTGTTTTCTGGCTTAAGTCCTCAGGCTGCAAGTGTGTCTGGGGTATATTCCAATTCAGCCAGTGGGGTTCCCATTTGGGGGCTTCTGGATGCAGCTTCTGGAGCATGCTGTGCACCATGAAGGTGCAGGATTCAGTGTTCCAGGCTTCTACAGCACCTAGTCTTGGTTTCTGGGATACCCCCAGATGTTGTAGGTCAATTTTACCCCACCCCTACTGCACTTCACTAAAGACTGTTAGTCTACCTACTTTTCCCAAGAGGATCCTTAATCCCTCCTCCTCCCACAGGGAAGTCTGCCATCCCTCCTCTCCCATTAACAAATATATACCTATGTTCCCACCAAATTTAGCAATTCCTTATCCTTACTTCCGTGTTGCCCCTTCTATGAGTAAACTTCATCCATCTGACAGGGCTGCCTCCCACTCCAGGGGACCTTTCTCCAGAACCAGATGGCTACCACTTAGCAGACAATATTCTCCTCCCCCTACCCCCATCCCTAACCTTCTTCTGGCCATTTGATCTCAGCTGTTTTGAGGTATGCTCTGGCCAAGTGACCTACATTATACTTACTTGGAATAGATTATGTATATTTCATCGGCACTGATCCTTCTCTTTAGCAGGCAGTCTGGTCCCCGGTCATAAGACTTGATGACCTGCAAGCCAGGGTTTAATCTTCATAAAGCAGACTGAGACATCTTTCTGCAAGGCAGAGTGACTGGCAGGGTTCAAAATACTGATCTTTCACTTAGCAGCCAGGCACTTATTCATTGCAACACCCCCTCATCCACCACTACTCTCCTAACTTCTGCATGATATCAACTCACAGTGACCCTATGTGACAAAATATAACAGTTCCTTTAAGTTTATAAAGTTATGCATTTTTGCCTAAACATATTTATTTCTTTATTTATGTTAATTGGGTATGTCAAGGAGTCCAGAAAGAAAGACAATAGAAATTGATTGTGGTAGCAATTGTATTATTTTGCTTGATGTGACTGAACTAAGGAATTAAGCTGTACTTTTTATTGGAGCAGAAAATTCATCTTTCTGCCATGGAGTGGCTGGTGAATTTATACTACTGGCCTTGTGTTTAGCAGCCCAGAGTTACTCAATGTGCCACCAGGACTTCTTATATTCATTCTAGCTATTTGAAATTAATAAGCATAGGAGGAAACACTTGAAGGTTTTAGTGATACATTCTTGAGCACATATGCCACAATTTACTGGATTTCACAGGATCCCACCTGACGGGAATGGACACTTAGGATGTAACCTAGCTAGAGAATTCAGGATAAGAGAGGAATCATATTTTGTGAACATATTCCAATCTCTATTAGGCGATTCCCAAGGGCTGTGTGGCAGTCATGTGCTTATGTTAATTTTATGATTAAATATCGGGGTGGAGTCTAGCCTGTTAATCTGGAGATAGCCATTGAGTAGCCAATGAGGCCACTATGTGGGCATGGCTTTCTCCTGAGACTTCTGAGAAATCTCGTGATGTTTCCCTCATGAAGATGAGAAGCTATCTTCCCCAGTGGTTGGGAGTTAGTCTAAGAAATGATGAATCATGGACAAGACAAGATGGCAGAGTCCAAGAAGCTGGAGGAACCAGCCCAGAGACCATACGACTTTGCCCTGCTGGAGCCAGACCTCTGAAGCTGGGGCAGCCACATGGAGACCTCTGCCAGCGATGAGTTGCTTGTATATAAACCTTTTCCTTATATGTGTGTATTTGTTCCTCTAGTCTACCCGGGCTAACACAGGCTGTTAAATATTTCTACACATAAGTTAATTAGCCTATTATTTGTACACCTGCCTCTCTGTCCCTTGTCCATAAATATAAACAAACAATAAATTACTTTCGTTGGAATTCCAAAGCTAAATTAAACTTGCTGCCATTGAATGAAAACCTTATTTAGGGTTTCTGAGACTGTAAATCTTTATAGAAGGAGACAATCTCATCTTTCTCCCTTGCAGACGCTGGTAGATTTGGACTGCTTCCTTAAATTGACCTGAAAAAAATGCTTAATTTACAGTGACATTAGTAGGAAAATTAAGCTTAAACATAGGGGAAAAAAAGCTTGAACATAGGAGAGCAGTCTTTTCTCAAGGGGCAAATATCAAGACCTAATGCAGAAGTCCTCAGGAATGCTTGTTGTGAGAGAGGTGGATAGAAGTTTTGAAATCCAATAGTTTTTTTTTTTCCTCACTTTAAATGGCACCCTTTGGTTTTTGAGTGTAAACGCACCAATGAAATTCAAACTTTCTTAGCTGTTGATTATTTTTGCATTTTCTTTTGGAGGATTCTAGCTGTCTTTATTTAGGTTGTTCTCCAATCAAGGTGTGATCTAATTAAACTCCACCCACATGTTTCTGTTTGCTTGGCTGACACAATAAACCTACCACAGTCTATCCCTTGCCAACTTGACATTTGTGTACAATTCTTTAGTCAAATATAATTCCCAAACATGAATGAAAGCACACAAAAACTGAACACCATACATCTATCATTCAAATAAGTGAAAGCACACTAAATTTATTTGTATATGGTATATAATACATGAACAAAGGAAACATTCAAGAAGCACATATAAAGAAAAAATACTGAAAATCACAAACCTCGCTTTTGAAACTGATCACATGGTCATTACTCATAGGTAGATCTACCTTCTTCCACTACCCATTCTAGATTACCTTTGCTCTTGGCCAACACTTCAGCTGGCTGTGATTCTTTGCCTGGTGGAGTGTGCTTCTGCTGTATGAATTCTTTCAGCATTGAGAAGCAAGAACAGAGGTAAACCATCCCAGAAACCTAACAAAGTGAGAATAAACTAGATATTTTAAAGGGATAGGAAGAAGCATGGAACCCTGGTGGCACAATGATTAAATGCTATTCAGAGTCACTAACAGTCAAAATAAACCAGGGACACCTAGTAGCATAAGCAGACTGGAGTGCTGGGGTGAAATAAAGTTGGGTGAAAATTGTGTAGGGAACATAGCCAAGGGAGAGAAGAACTGAAAATAAGCAAAGTGTAGGATCTAGGTTTTATTGTTCATGGCAGGGAAAACAGTAACTAGATACAGAATTAGTGGGATTTGATCTATGATTTTAAAAGGTCTTTCTGGGGGTTAAATATGAAGAATGCAATATAGCAAGGCCAAGAATCAAAGAAGGATGTAATTTGAGAATGTCAAATGTGAATAATTAGGAAGGAAATAATTGTGACTTGGTCTGAGGGTCTATCTGTGCAGTTGGATGAGGATGTTCTCGAAGATGGGTGAATTTTGAAATTTGAGCCAGTAGTTGTGTTGATGAAATGCTTGAACAGAAACAATCAAACTTAATGTCATGTTAGTTCTGACTTATAGATCCTCTGAATTGGATGAAAGTTAGGAGTAAAAAAGAGAAAGAAAATGAAAGTGGCAGAGGCTTTAGTGTTTAGACTAAACAAAATGTCTTGGGGCAGTCATTAGCATAAACATCTCTGGACCTCTGGATTTACAATACCCTCAAACCAAACCAATCTCATGCCGTCAAGTTCATTTAGAATTATAGTGAGACTTCAATAGGTGATTCAAATACAGATTAAAATTGGAAAAACTGTGTTTACACAAGCAGAAACATCAACCAGATTGGTCTCTAGTTGGTCTAGCGAGGACTTTAAAAAAATAGCCTTATATTCATATTCTTGAGATAGTACAAACATAATGAATTATTGTTGACAGATAATACTAGAAAAAACTGTCTTAATTACTAGAAGAATCTGACACAATCTTCTTTGGTGATTATCTGTTGTTCAGTTTTCAAAGAAAGATGGCTTTTCTGGAAAAGTGTATTTTATGTCCTAAATTACATGTTCTGGTTCTTCCTAACAGAGACAATATTATTGATTAGGGCTGGGTCCAAATCAGGGAGCCCCCCCCCCCATTCACTAACCCCTCAGGAAGACAAATAACTTGCTGGACTTTGGTAAGCCCTGCCTCCAGTGCTTCAGGGCGCTTACCTCTCTGGGTAGGATCCACACAGCACTCTCTTTCCAGCATTCCAGGAAGCAAGTCTGTCAAAAGCAAGTTGATTTGCTAACAGGACATTTACTGACAGAAAACTGTAAATGGCAGTACAAAAGACCTCCCTTCCACTTATCGGCCCACATGACTTTGGCTCATACCCTATAAATATCCCACTACTCACAAACAAGCTGTGACTTCCCTAGCCTGACATCTCAGGCTGTGGCACCACCTGAGAGCTTTTCTTGCCCTAATAAAGTCTTTCTTTACTTTTCATTCCTGACTAAGCTCTATCTCCTTTTTGCAGCTATGCCTCAACCTCTCATCTTGGTGCAGAAACCCTGGACCAGCAGGAGGGGCCTCTGTGCCTCCCTGACCTCTCTCTAGCAGACGCGCAACCTCATCCTTCACTTCCATGGACCTTTGAGGCCTGTCTACTCAAGTGCTTCTCTGGTCAGTATTTCTGTGCATATTTCTTTTCTCTTGTCTGTCTTGTTTTTCTTTCTGGACACTGAGGACCAGCAAATTCAAAAAGGAATGAAGAGTCTGAAAAGCCCGAGGCAGGGGATTATGCTGCCACTCTAGTACCAAGAGGAGGTGGAAATAACGGCCTTTCCCCACAAGGTATGCAACAATAAGGTCAGTTTCTCGTGTCCATCTTTTCTCTGTGTCTATCTTCCCTCTCAAAAGGCTTCCAGTGTTTTGTGTTGGTGTTTATTTCCTGGGATTCCTGCTGCTGACAGGAATGTTGGCCTTGGGACTGGCAGTAACTGTTCCTTTTGACTGGACCAGAGTGCATAGTGTGAATTTGAGTTTTGCTTACTTGTTTGTATGCTTTGTATTTACAGCTCTGAAATGCCTTGTCTAAAACCTCCTACTCCACATCCCTTCCTTATCCTGAACAAATACCTCTAACCTCCCTCTATTTAGCTGACCACAAAACCAGGTCCTTTCCCTCCCTAACCTCCTAACACAGATATTTACTATTAATGACCCAAGGTCCCTGTCTGCCAGATTAAAAGCCACAGACCTGGGCCAGCAAATCTTCCTGTTCTGAGGAGTACAGGACTCTCCCCATGGGTCCCTAACTCTGACTGAGGCACCTCTCAAGGTTACTGGGTCACCTCCTAATGACGGGTTTGGACAGGGACCAGGAGATGTCCTTCTCATCTATCTGTACCCCTGGCCATTTGAGACCCATGGAAAACACCCTCTGTAGGTCTCCAAAGGACAGCCCTTTGGATATTTGCTGGCCAATCTCCTTAAACAGGGATTGGCTTCAGACATTTCCCCTAAGCATCTGGTCTTTTTCTGTAACCAACTGGGGTCACAATACCAACTACACAATGCCTTGTGCTGGCCAGAAAATGGTACTTTTGATTTTAATATTCTCCGTGACCATGAGAGTTTCTTTTATTGGACCCAAAAATGTTCTAAGGCCTTTTTTCTTTTTTGCTGTCATCCTTCTTTGTGCAATTCCTGTCACCTAACCCAAGTCCTCCTTGCTCAATCACCTGCAGCAGCCTTTTCCAAACTCTCACAAGCACACAGAACAAGGGGACCCCTTCTGACTCCCTGGAAGCATTGTCCTTCTCATCTACCTGTCCTCCACCCTATTACCACTATCTCTTACAAATCTGGAACCTACTCAAACCCCTTGTCAGCCTTTGCAACTCCCTCAACCCCAACCTCCCCACTTGCTCAACACTTTCAACCCCCCCAACCACACCTCCTTCAACCTCCCCAACCATTTCCTGTCCCTCAACCCTCCCCTGTTTCTTCTCACACCAGGTCCTATCACATTTGCCTACTCTGTGATGCAGCTGAGGTAAAGAGTTCTGTCAGAGTCTAGGCTCCATTCCACCTCATGCATCTCTCACAAATAGAAAAAAAAAACACTTAAGGACCTTTTCTAATGACCCCACTACTTATAATAAAGAATTCTCATACCTCACTCAAGCTTATGACTTAACCTGACATGATCTCTATATAGTCCTTACCTCTACCCTTACTACTCATGAGCAGGAGTGGGTTTTAACAGCTGCCCAGCAGCATGCAGACCAGGTCCACCACACAGATGCCACCATGCCTGTAGGGAGGAGCCAGCTTGAACTTATCAGACAGATACCCAAGCTGGGCATGAGGGTAGACTTAGCTGAGAATGCATGACTCGCTGACTGGTTTGCAAGCCATCTCTCATAGAAGAATTGGTTTTGTCAAATTAAGAGAAATCACTCAGCACTCAGGTGAAAATGCTGCAGTTTTTCATTCACACCTGACTGAAGCCTTAGTCCAGTATACTAGGCTAGACCCCGCCTCCCCCTCCAACAGGTGCCACTGTTTTAGTCACTCATTTTATAACTTAGTCAGCTACTGACATTAAGCAAAAAACCTTAAAAAAAGCCAAGGATCTACCTCAAACCCCCATCCTGGCCTGGTAAACATGGCATCTAAAGTTTTTAATGCCTGAGAATAAAGGACTGAGACAGTGTGTGAGTCCTGAGCTCACCAGCAGGCTAGTTGGCAAGTCCAGGCCTTAGTTTCTGCTCTAAGGCCAGTTGGAGGAAGGGGTCAGAAAACATCAGGAAACAACAACTTCAACCATACCTTTCATTGCCAACCACCTGGATCTTGCTTTAAATGTGGTCAAGAAAGGAACTGGACTAAACACTGCTCATAGCCTCAACCACTAACTGAGTCTTGCCTGGTGTGCAGTCAGCAAGGTCATTGAAATAGCAACTGACCTTCCAACCAAAAACCCACTGTTGGTACTGCTGGGATTGGCCACCAACAGCAATTGAGGAAACCTGGACTCCACAATCTTGAATGACCCTCCCTGAGACTCAGGTGACAATCAATGTAGTGGGCAAACCAGTCTCCTTTTTGGTAGACGCAGGGGCTACCTTTTCCATTCTTCCTTCTCTTCCTTCCCCCGTCATGGTTTTAAGTATAAATGGAAAGCCCTCGAGACCTTTAGTAACTCTTCCTTTGTTTCTAGATAACTCCTCCATTTCTCACTCCATTTAAATAATGCCCTCATGCCCTATGGCATTATTGGGTAGGAATCTCCTTTCCATGCTGAGAGTTAATCTCCAATGGAATCATCTCCAACCTACTTCTTCCTTCCCAATATCCATTTTGTTTTCGCTTTCCGCCTTGAGCCTCCTCCCACACCTTCCTCCTCTCCGCCACCATACCATATAAACCCCGAAGTATGGAACACTTCCAGACCAGTTGTTGTGAAACATCACTAGCTCATTTTTGTGTGCTTTAAAAACCCTTCTATTTTCCCATTTCATCCCCAGTTTCCAATCTCCCTCATTCACCGCAGAGGCCTAAAACCCATTATTCAGTCTCTCCTGTCTAACCATCTCATTGTGTCTTTACACACTTCATGCAATACCCCTATCCTCCCTGTCAAAAAGGCAGATGAGTCCTACTGCTTAGTACAGGACCTGCGCCTTATCAATGAGGCTGAAGTTCCCATCCACCCTGTGGTCCCTAACCCTTACACCCTTTTGTCCCATGTTCCTCCTGATGCCATACATTTTAACATACTTGACCTAAAAGATGCTTTCTTTACTATTCCACTGGACCCCCCCCCCCCCCCCGGTCAGGTTTCTTTGCCTTCACTTGGGAAGACCCTGACACTGGAACCTTCTTCCAGTATACCTGGTGTGTCTTGCCCCAGGGCTACTGGAATTCATCATGCTTGTTTGATCAGGTGCTAACTACTTACCTCCTGCACTGTCCACTCTCACTGTCCATTTCATTGCAATATATGGAATGACCTCTTGCTGTGCATTCCATCTGAAGCCTGCTCTCAGAAGCATGTGGGCCAACTCTGAAACTTCCTAGCATCCAAAGGTCATTGAGTTTCACAAGCTAAAGTCCAGCTCTCTTCCACAACTGTTACTTACTCGGGCCTGCAGCTCAATCCTCCTACCTGGGGACTTACAGCAGAACTTCGCCAGGTGTTGAAGGAGTTCCAAGCTCCAGAAACTGCAATCCAAATACTTTCCTTTTTAGGGTCTCTGGTATTCTTCAGTCACTGAATCCCTAACTTCTCCTTGTTACCTAAACCCCTGTACAATGCCCCTAACACCACCCTTATTTGTCCTTTAGATGGTCCCCAGTTAGTCAAATCAACCATTAACATACTCCAATATCCTCTCCTCCACTTCCCACCCCTGTTTACCAAACCCCACCAGATCACTTTTACTTTACACAGATGAAAAACAAAGTATAGCAGTTGGTGTCCTAACTAGGCCCTCTGGACCCACTCTATACCCTGTAGCTTATCTGTCCAAACAACTAGATATGACAATCAGCAGCTTGCAGGCATGCCTCCAGACCTGGCAGCAACTCCCACCTTCACTAAGGAAGCTCTAATGTTGACTCTGGGAGAGCCCATCCAGACACTGTCTGTCCATAAACTGCAGGACCTCCTCTTGTATCGAGTCCTGTCTCTGCTGTCTACAAGCCGCTTACAAGAAATTCACTTCATATTTATTGAAAATTCTAGCATAACCCTGCACCAGAATCCCTTTTTAAACCCAGCAACCCTCTTGCCTAAGCCCCTAGACTTATCGGAGTCTAGCAGTCACTCCTATCTCCAAGAAGTTGAAGAACTGACACTGCCCCAACCCAAACTCTCTGATCAAACATATCCTAACACAGACCCAACTCTGTTTGTTGATAGAAGTTCCATTATAGACACCCAGGGACAACAATGAAGGTAGCTATCATCCACTTCAGAGGACATCAAACTCGTCACACAGGACAACAGTAAGGCAGACACTATTGCTTGAAACCTCACCGCCAACCCTGCTAACACAGCTTCAATTCTCTGCTTCACCATTCCTGAGGTGCAACTCTCCTACCCACCCCAGAAGGAAGCCACCTTAACCCAGAAAGGAGCAAAGAAAATTTCTGAGGGGTGGATAGTTCTCCACAGCCAAATAGCTTTACCCACACAACAAGTTGAAGACCTCATACATCAAAAATTCCTCTTTACACATGGGATCCTGTGCCTTGTCCCAATTCCTACAACTGATATTTTATACCCTAAGCTAACCCAACTCATCGAAAATGTTAATTCCTCCTGTTCCATCTCTAAAGCCATAAATACCCAAGGGGCCCTTAAGCCAAAGGTGTACACATACCAAATACATGGCCATCTACTCAGCCAAGACTGGAAGGTTTATTTTACTCATATGCCTAAACACAAAAGTTTTAAATTCCTTCTTATATTGGTAGATGCTTTTACAGGTTGGGTGGAAGCTTTCCCTACCAAACAAGAGACAGCTGATAGAGTTATATACATCGTGCTAACACAAATCATATCCAGATTTGGCCTTCCCAACTCCATATAATCAAATAATGGTCCCTGCTTCATATCCCAAATCACACATGTCTCACTCTTCCTGAATATTAAATGGTGTCTACATACTCCATACAGGCCTCAATCTTCTGGACATGTTGAGAAAATGAATGTAATTATAAACAATCATCTGTCGAAACTGTCCCTGGAATTTGTTGCTCATGGGAGGACTTAATTCCCTTAGCCTTAGCTCTAATCTGAGCCCATCCTTGGCTCTCTTTCCTTTTTAAGTCTTTTTGAACTTCCATATGATCAACCAAAACCTACCAATCCAAACAATGCCATTGGCAAGCCATTTACCTTTTCTTTCTCTTTTAAGGAATCTTCTCCAAGATCATGCAGACCGATGTCTGTTCACCCCTGATTCTATGCAACATGACTTGCTGGTAATCAACCTGGTAGATTCTGTTCTGCTAAAAAGAACAACAACAACAACAACAACAACAACAACAAAACTCCATCCTCAGTCTTTATAACCTAAATGGGCAGGACCTTGCACTGTTGTCCTCACTACTCCCAGTAGTCGGTGAACCCAACTGGCATTATCTTACCGGAGTAAAACTAGCCCCTAAAATAAACCATAATTGGTATTCAACCCAAGTAGTTGGACCTACTACCCTGCACTGTACTAGGGTGACTTGTGGTTCTTGTACCTGATACTACCTGTTTTCACGGTACCAAATTTGGAATACCCCTTTTTCATGCCCATCCCAAACTCCACCATATGCAAGGCCTTATGTGTGGCAACTCATTGTATGGGAAACCTAGAAAGACAGAATCCATGTCATGAGCAGAATGGTTGCCAAAAATCAGTCTGCATCTAAATAAATTTTACTCATTTTCTCTCTGGAGTAGAAAGCAGGAGATCAAACTTTGGTAATGCCCCAGATCTTCTGGCTCTTTGTTTTCTTCATAACCAGGTTAAAGATTATTGCAAGACGTGGCCAGACAAATACAAAGGGTATCTGTACTATTCATGAATACCACATATTCACCACATCAAAAGTCATCACTACAAATGGTCAAGGAAAGTATAAACTTTTCATTATGCAATCCTGGGACCCAAGGTGCAAAAGGGTGTTGGAAAAAACCCATAGCCATTTTATTAATTAATAGACAATATGTTCTGGTTCTTTACCCATCAAAAGCCAAGGAAATACAGGATAAGGTACTTTACCTGTTAACCCAGCTTAAAAAGAAAAATAATAAAACTCACCCCTTCAAAGGGGTAAAGCTGATCCAGGAGGCAGCCCTCTTGATAATGCATCTGGAATTGAAAACTCATCCTGCTTTATCTGCACCTCCTTTCAATGTCCACTACTGGCAGCAGTTCCAACAAACTTCCTCCCCTCTGGTAAAATTAACGAGTTTTGTCTCACTCCCATTCCTATAATATCATTATTCACTTATGAAAAAAGTGTTTATGTCAGCTATCCCCTGTGCTATTTGTAACCTACAGCACAAACCCAAAACCTCTCAGTTGCAACTGCACCCCAAAAGTTATGAGCTCTCTTAAAGCCCCCTTATAAGCCTTATACTGGTGCAATGAAATCTTCATAAAATGCCTCAATAGCTCCAGCCACACCACTTGCCTCCCAGTCACTATAGCTCCCCAACTCACAATGTACAGCAAGAAGAAATTCCAATGACTCTGGGACCTACACACTTGCTCCGGCTCTCAAACAAAGTGAGCAGTTTTCCTTCCAGTGCAAGCGGGACTCAGCCTCACTTCCTCCTTAAATGCAACTGGCATGTCCAGAGGAGCAATAGCACAAACCATTATTCAGGCTTCAATGATAAAATGCAATTCCTTATGGATTACACTTGTAACTCACTTGTCTCCCTCCCAAAACAGCTGACATCCTTAGCTCAAGTCATCCTGAAAAACAGACAAGGCTTTGACCTATTTCTAGCAGATAAAGGGGGAACATGCATGAAGAGTGTTATTATATTAATGAATCAAACATAGTTGAACAAAACATTAGAGCACTCCACACCATGGCAGAGGAGATCATAAAATGACAATGGAGCACTACCAGTTTCTCCTCGTGGTTTCAAAATCATGTCATAATCTGGGTTATGCCCATCATCAGTCCCTTAATAACAATCTGTATAGTATTATTTTAGCTCCCTGTGTGTGTAAATTTTTGCAGTAATGGATGAAAAACACCTCCAATCTGACATTCAACCAGTTCATCCTTTGCAAAGTGACCAGATTTTAAGCAGGACACCATTGACTGGGGATGGGGGGTAGGGGTGGTCTTGATTAAAATTTTGGTCTATATGTAGCAACAAAAATTTTCATAGAAGGAAAGAATAGTATTGTAATATATTTATTTTAATTTTAAAATGCCATAGAACATAGACAAATTGTTAAAAAGCGGGACATCTGGTCACATTACCTTACAGTCCACTGCCAACAGGCCTGGGCCCCTAACTTTCCAACTCTTGATCTGCTCCCAGCAAGAAGGAGTTGAGACAGAACACGATGCCCATTATCACTATCAAGAGTCAGGTCTGAGTCAGACAGCCACCCATCTCCACTAACTCCTCAGGGCAGGGTTCACACAGCCTCCTCCCTCCAGCATTCTGGGAAGCCAGTCTATCAAAAAGAAGTTTATTTGCTAACAGGGCATTTCCTGCAAATGGCAGCACAAAAGACCTCCCTCCCCCTTATTGACCACATGTCCTTGCATCATACACTATATATCTCCCATTGCCTCACCAACAAGCTGCGACTTCCCTAGCCTGACTCTCAGGTTGGGGAACCACCTAAGAGCTTTTCTTGCCTGAATAAAATCCTTCTTTACTTTTCATTCCTGAATAAGCTCTGTCTCCTTTGTGCAGCTCTGCCTCCACCTCTCAATTATACCATGAAATTCCAGAGAACTTTGTTGAATTTCCATAGTTAGAAAATATATCTATTGCTGCTAGAAACAAACAGGCTATTAGTAAATATCCTTCCTGATTTTAACTCCCAAACAATACTTGACAGCATTTTTGTTTTGCCAACATGAATTGAAAACTTTTCATCTCACAACTAAGGAGAACTCAGCTGTTTCCATAAAATGCAAGGCTCATGCTGTTAATAGTACTAATGGTAATTAAAAAAAATTCCTGCTCACTTATGACCACATGCATGATATTTTAAGACCTTCAACAAAAATTTTGGGAAGTGGCATGCCAGAAGAGATGACAAAAATCTCTAAACACAAAAACTAAAGGGCCTCTGTAATGATTTTGGAGACAAAACCATTCTCCAGGTTCCTGCAATTTGCAGATAAGAGCATTTTTAAGAAGTTGTTTGCAGAGTTTAAGATAACTAAAAATGTAAATTTCACATGCATGGGTTCACCCAGAAGGTTGGAAGACAAGATTAGAAAGATCTTCTTAAATTAGCTTCCCTCCCCCTGCCCAAGCAGGTTACAAGCAAGTTGAAAGCTTTGCATATAATCGTAGATAAAATTTAAGACCTCTAAGGTTGAACAAAATAGATTCTATAAAACTAAACCCATAATGTATTTTATTTCTAGGATACAATTGTACCAAGCTATATATATCTGATGACAAAAATCCAATAATAGCTGTTAAGGTTGCTCTCCATTATTCCTTTCTTCAAGTCAAAGCAAACAGCAAAATGAGGTTAACATGAAGTAACTGCCTTCATAAATATGTGAACTTACATTTAGTTAAAATTTTTTGTTCTTGTGAGAATGAAAATCGGTAAAAGTACCCAGCACGTTGTAAGTACCTTCTATATAGATTTTGTATTTTTTTCCTAAGAAATGGGGTAGAGGAAGAGAAAAAAATTAAATAAATAATGCTAAGATACGCTTTAAATGTGGTGTAATGTCTAGAATGCACAACTCTTGAGGGAAATAGTGTAAGGTTGAATTCTGACTCAAGGGAATTCCACGACTTGGAATAAATCTCATAGGCTTTCATAGCCTTATGTTCCTTGGTTGGTAAAATAACACCATTATATTACTGTTCTCTGAAAGTGAATTCTGAATAAGTCATTTGGTGCATATGTTAATTAGTCAAAAACGAAACTAAAATCCATTATTATTACCATCCAGTCAAGTCTGCTTCATAAAGAACCTATCCAGGTCTCTGAGATTCTAAATCTTCATTGCTCACTGAATACAAAGGTGCATGAAAAGTTGTTGCTACAAAATAATGGAAACATATATTAAACAAAAGTATTAAAATGTGAAGCTATTGATTTGCAACAAATCAATCAATATTTTTATATACACCTGAGGGTGGTGTTTCAATCTCTCTAATCTATGCACTTGGGTTTATGTCACATGGCCATTTGGGCATATTTTGAGACTCAGGAATAAAAATCAGTCTGACGGGGCAATATTGAGGTTTCCCAACAAAATTCTCATAAGACAGCAGATGCACATTGTGATGGGTAGGTTTGTTATGCTCACATGGCCACAGAAGATTGGTGACTCTGTTGTGATGGCATGGACAATGAACAAATGGGATGAATTGAGGGGCAGAGATAGGAAGGGCTCAGCAAGTCCCACCCTCGATTTTGCTTTTGGATCTTTGGAACAGACAGCTGCCATGTTCATCCTGTGCCTCGACCTCTGAGCAACACTACCCGTGGAACACCTAATTGTGGATTGTTGGACCTGTGATTTGAGGTTCCTTCAAGCCCTACTTCGCCACACTCCTGGGATATATATCTCTCGATCTGGGGACTGTTGGACTCAGCCATCTGGTTTACTGTTGGTGACCTGCACTGCTGTTTACTGCCTGTGACCAGATAGCCTGAATTGCTCTATAGAGGACTACTCAGCAACCCTCAAGACTTGAAGGACTGCCAGTCTTCTAGCTGTCTCAAGCAAGTGAGTTGCACTGCGCAATTTATACTGCTTTATAGATTACTTAACTGTTTCTTTCTTATCTTATATGCCCTTTATATTTATCTATATAAATATATAAAGAGAATTACTAATGTCCTGGTTTTATTTCTCTAGAAAACCCTCTCTGACTCACACTGTGAGAGAAAAAAAACCATCTGCCCCACATTTCTGGCAAATTTCAATTTTCTTAAAACATTTTTCTAGTAAGGTTCCATGACCACCCTGTGTTCCTTGAGAAAATATTTTAAGATTATCACTTTGGAGTCCTAAAATTCAGATGTCGCAAACATTTGTGCTGACTGCTCTGCCTTGAACTGCCTTAGTAGATTCCTTGGAAGCCACAGTTTTGATTGGATTTTTTTCATTTTTCTTTTTAAGGTATCCTGGGGAAACTAAATTATGTGTACTATTGAGAGAACTTGTTTGCAGCCACACTCCAATTGCAGAGATATTTTAAAACATATTTTCTTGGAATAAATTTATGTGAACTAGGATCCTAGCAATAATACTTTTTGACTTGTCTCCTCATAAGTTATTGAAATCAACTTATACTTTACTGAATAGACCTTCTCCTAGGTTGGCTGAGTTTCATTTTGCCTAACCTAGCAAAATGCTTTGCTTTGCATTGCATTGCATTGCTTTGGGGCTGGCTCATTTAAAATCTAGAAAATTACAAAGCATCCCTGAATGCAATTACTGAGACACCTTCCTGGTTGCTACAAGAGATAACAGTAGGGGTGATGACAGAAAGGATGTCTTCTCAGTTCTCAAATATCCAGTATGGAAAAAATCACATCTTAAGAAGCTCAAGTGTCTGAACTATTCTGATAAATTTTGCTTTCTCTCTAACTTTTCTTTTCTGCCTGATCTTTCTAAAGAAAATAGTTTGTCTAATGAGCAGAATAGTTATAATTCCAAAGCAGCTCTTTTGTTGCTGAAAATAAGCCCCACCAAATGTAAGAATAATGAAGCATTTATCTTACTAAAATCACTAAGAAGAGACAGTTTGGTCTGGTATTGACTCTGCCTTCTTCAGTGTCCTGTGGCTTATTCAGCATCTTCTTGTTTATGTTTAGGTCCATGATTCCATGCCACCAACTCTCCACTTTGGCTCATTGATGCAACAAATGACCAGGTGGTAGCAAAAAGAGATCATTCTCTAAGCCCTCCCTTTCTTCCTCCCTGGACCCCATGTCATTAATTCAGCAGCATGCTATTGTAAAGAAAGGAAATGGAACCAAGTTATCTGGGGCCTATGACAGTTCTGAACCTTAAAAGTTGTGTGCTCTTGGACAAGATGCTTAACCTCTCTAAGTACTCAGTTCCCCATTGGTAACATGGAAATATGGATAACTACAGCAAAACTCCCCACTGACAAATGGATCAGCAAATACGTGTTTGTCCTGAAGCTGTGATTCCAGATCCTCTGCAATTAATCAAAAATTTTTTTATGTCAAAAAAATCCTGTTTGTTTACCCTCACTGTTGGTTTCAGATGACTCCATTGAGCTGTGATAGATTGTGATATTTCAATAGATATCTTTTAACGCAAACCCAAGGAAACAGAGTATTATTATAAATCACAGGAGTAACACATAGGGATGTATGATTCCAGTCACATTGTGATTTAATTTGTTGCTTAATATTATTAATCTGGTCTCCCAAAAGAATAACTCTTTGAGATAAATCATGAAACTGTTCATGAATTTGCTGATCAATGTGTTGTTGCATGGACCATAAAACTTCAAAATTTTGATACCAATCATCTACAAAAGGAGCAGTTTATACAGACTGTTGGAAATCTAATCCTGCAGTGGCAGCAGTAGCAATACTTGCTGTGATTCCTAAAATTGTAGCTATTAAAATTCTTAAAAATCACTTTGATCTTCTTAAAAGTTGTTTGGTCAATTTGTCGATTAAAGCTAAAATAGGAGAGCTTTGCCATTGCTGAGACAATTGAGTAGGCATTCATATTCATACTCTTACTCTCAAAATATATATACTTTCAATATTGTGATTAAAAGAAATAGAAGAATTAAGACAACTATAAGAAGAACAATTATTACATTTAATTTCTTCAGAGGAATAATTTCAATTGACATATCCTTTCATAAAAAGATATGGTAAACAAGCTTGGGCATATCAGGCTGCATTAACTGCGAAGGACAAGGTGCAATTTCCTGCATGAACAGTACTGTTGTCAATCTGTCTTCTAATTGGAAACAAAGCAGCGTCTATCTTCCATAAATGACTTTGGAGGGGTTTCCCTATCTTATGAGGATTAGGATGTGAAAATATTCCTCCATGCTAAACAATAGGCTATGATGCTTTTGTGTCAATCATGTGGCTACAAAAAAAGTCATTTAAGATTTACTGCATGAAATTTGGCTAGAGCAGAATCTGAAGGGCTTCAATGATAATTCCTTGGAAAATTTTAATTTTACTGAAGCCTGCTCTCATCTGAATGTACTCCAATGTACCCAATCAGAAAAATACAAATAGGTTGGTGATCGACAGAGTGGCAATGGAGGTACAGAAAAATTTCTTGTTATATTTAAATTGGAAAACCCTTGAGAATTTAAAATGATCAATTTTTGCAGCTTGCTCTTATCTTCTGAATTTTTGATAATTGACAACAAAGTCTGATATTTTTATGTTAAACAATGATCCCCATGTCCATATAGGAAGTCCATCAACCTCATTTCATAAGATTCAATAATAGTTCCTTCTTCATTTGCTTGAAATGGTCCTCGATCATCTATATATCCAGACATCCAAGAGGACTCATTAACATATATGAGAATAGTATGATTAGTCCAAGAGACTTCTCTATTCAAGTGTGGGTTTGGAATATAGGTCCAATAAGCAAAATTCTCAGCGTTTACCTCACTAGTCAAAATAGCCACCATTGCTAAAAAAAAAAAATTAGAAGTAGTTATAAAGAGATCTCAAAGCATTTTTTCATAGAACTTCTGCCAGCACAATCCCAGTTCACTTCATTCCAAGGGCAAGGTCTCTTCTGGGTCATCACATAATTTAATTTGCTTATCTGGAACTCACAATTCCTTTTCTCCTGTAGAAATATAAACAAGGCATGGTTGAATACTGTTTTTTTAATCAATAATTTGCACAGCCAGACACCATGCCACAATATTGTTTTCCCTTTAATGTACTTAGGGGTGTGCTGTGTTTTCTTCATGACATATCATTTGGAAAGGGGACACAAAGAAAAAAAAAGAAATATAAACATACCTCCTTCTCTATATTATAGCCATAGTTGGTTGACCTTTGTCTTATTCATAACTCATGTGATATAGGCTATTCTAAATCTTTATAAACATTATTTTCCCAATGCAATTGTGAAATTATTGTCATTTAAATCTAAAAAATTTAAAGTTTATAAAGCCATAAAAAGCCACATTCTTGGATGACTGTCACTATATTCCCCCCTTTTGCTTTAAAAGCAACTCTTTCAAAGTCCGATTTTGACATTCAGTAATACCTTGACGAGTGCTATTTCCTGGAACACCAGTCAAATATTGAATTCCGTGAACATGGAAAAAATTCAAACATTTTTTAGAAACCTAAACAGAACCATTATCTGTTTTAATAGCATGTGAAATTCCCATAATAACAAATGCTTCTAATAAATGAGTAATAACAGAATCAGCACGTTCTCATGAAAAATGAGAAAAAATATCACCCAAATGATGAATATATTTAAGTTTTCCAAAAGAAAGAATTTGAGTAATATCCATTTGTCAGATTTGGTTTTGGCTCCCCCTTCAGTTTCAGTCTGCTCTGAGAAAGAGGGTACGGCAAGAGACTCTGCCCACTCAGGCCAGCTTTTGGTCCTAGAGACACAGCAGTGTAGTGCTCCAGCAGGTGGCAAGAGATTTCCATCTTTATCTTGAACTGACCTACACTCATTAGTCCAACGAACAACTTTGTGCCATTGCTGGCATATGCCTGGTGAAATAGCTTTAGAAAAAATTTCTACCTTTCCCTGGCTTCTTATAATTTTTCTTGATATGCCTTATTTTTTCTGAAACATTTAACTCTTATTTTGACTATTTGCAACTTACCTTGGTCTTCTGAAATTTACTCTCTCCACTTAAACTTAAAAAATCACTAGCTATGAAAATTGCATTAACTAAGTGTTAGCAAAGGGTTAAAGTTTTTCTGAGAGCGACTATTGCTCGATTGCATCAAGGTTACTATGACTCCTGACAAGAAGTTTAGTTTAGAGTGGTGGGAAGGAGACAGACTCCAACGGAGGACGCTGAAGGAGAGAAGTTTGCAGCTTAGGGGAATCCCACCCCGCAATACAGTGGTAGAGAGACAGGCTAAAAGAATCATGAAAAGATTTATTGGGTTCTTGTAAAATTTTAGTAAATTTTTTTTGTTCCTCCCTTTTCATCTAATTCTTGCCAAGCATGTAAGCATAGATTACAAATTTGTTCAATAATATCATGCCTAAAAATGGCTTGCTGAACAGTACCAGAAAAAGGATCAGGGCCAGTTAGTTGTTCAAAAATTGCTCCTGGCAGCTGTCTACGGCTATTAATCTGAACCTGTTTCTCAGTTTCCTCATGCCACCAAGCTTTAAATTGAATCTAATGGCCAAAAGTTAATACTGTTATAAATATTTTATCCCAATCTAAGGGAATCATAATGTTGTCAGTAACTTAAGAGTATAAAAACCCTTGAACGTAAGGTGACTGTACCCCATAAGAGTGTACAGTTTCCTTTATAGCCTTTAGAATCTTAAACTCATGTCCTCAATGATCACAAGGTACCCACCCATTAGGGTGCTGAATGTCAGCAACTTCCTCAGTTCTAACAACAGGGAAAAGAGCAGTCACGGATATGGAAGAGGGTAAAATAATCTTAATTAATTCAAAAAATAATTTCAATCTTTCAGCAGGAATTTGACCTTGTTCTCTTTGGGATCTGCTAGAGGTTTTTCCTTAGAATTCAGAGTGGTCAGTTTTACAACTATCTTTCCAGAATCTAACAGAAGATGCTCAGACATTTTACTTACTAAACAAACCAAATTCATTAATTTCTCAGGTATGGAAAACTTATTCTCCTCTTCAGAGGAAGAATCTGATGAAGAAGAGGAAGATCCAACTTCAGAAATATCATTAACTTTGTCATATATAAGATTGCTAGGTGGTTTCCTACCCACAGATCCTGTAACATTTTCACAAGCATGTTTTCCTCTTTCACTTTCAGTATCTGACTGAAATTGTTTTACAGCAATATTTACTAATGAGATTAATGCCCAAACATCAAAATCAATGGTTTCTTCTCTTTGATGTGCCCTTTTCAAAGCACAAGTCACTTGTTTTCATACTTTAGCATTTAATTGATTCTTATTTTTATGTTGAAACCAATAACAATGTTTATGCCACAAGCAAAAATTTTCTTAAAAGTTGTAGATGGGAGGAGACTTCCAGGAAGATGGTTCCTGGGTGACATTCACCATAGGAAATCAGCAAAAGATTGGCCTGGGGAAAGTGTTGGAAAGAAATTCAGCACTACCAGATCACTGGAGGATCATCATAAAAATAAGCAGGCACAGATTTGAGGGGTTCTGAGGGCCTGGGGACTTTTGCCTTGCTGCAATGAAGCCCGCCACTGTCTGTCACTGTCTCCATCAGAGCTGCTGCCAGGATGGTTTGAGCAGGGACAGGGGTATTGTATAGTCTAAGCCCTGCCTTACCACCAGTGCAGGGCAGAGATTGAACCTTTGTGTCCTCACACACAAGGATCAAGGCTTGACCGTGTGGCTGCTTTGGGATAATTTGCTTCTATTTATCCCACCAGGCAAACCTGGTTTCTTGTTGTTAACTACTGGTCTCTTCCAGTTTGGCTCACAGGTCATGCTTTTCCCCTTAGCCTAGGGCAATTACTCCTGCTACCCCAAGGTGGAAAAGCCCCACCTGTGTAGAGTAGCCCAAGGGTGGAGAAACTCATCCACCTGGATATCTGCTCTTCAATTTCTTATAGGGGAATTCCAGCCTGTATGTTTGGGGAGAGCTATTACATGTCCTCTGGGGGGGTCCATCTAAGGAATTCTCCTGCCACCAAGCTTGTAGTGCGTGTGGCCCAGGGTGGTTCCAAAAGTGCTGGCCTGAATTCCAAGCTGCTGTAGGAACCACTGCCCAGGTTCCAAGGCTATTTGCCTGATCAGGTGGTCCTGCCCAATATTTATGGTGCTGTACACAGGAGTGGGTAGCCCACCAGCATTCGGTGGTGCTCCCTTTGCAGTGGGCACCTCCACAGACCCCCTGCAGTGCCCAGGCTGCTGTGGGATGCATCTTTCCAGCTCTTGGTGAGATCATGCAGTGCAGCACCATCCTTGAGGGTCAACAACAATCCAACCAGTGGACCCTGGGAAGACCACACAATTTGCCCTCCAGATAACATAGGTCCACTAGGGAAAGAGTGAAATCACAAGAGGATAAAATGTAAGGCTAATTCCATAGCAAAATTAGTCCTAGGAAGTTTGAGGACACAATCATTTAAGTCTCCCAGAGAGAGCCAGTGCTCTTTGAGTCCCTGGAAAATGGCACCTGGTTCCTGGAAAACAATGCAATGCAAAAAGCAATCAGCCCCAACAACCTCAATGAAAAAAAAACAAAACAGGAGAAACAGAAGGTAATTGCAGAAGATGCCCTGAACCTAACAGCATGCATAGAAGAAGCAGACAATGATATGCCACAGAAAGAAATTTCAGAATGATACTTGGAGACATACATGATATGGGAGAAACAATACAGAAAAAGGATGAATTAACAGATGATATAAAGTCCATACACCAAAGGGAAATACTTTGGAACTTAGGGATGAGATAACAGAAAACAACAGCAGACTCATGGACTTCTCAAATCGCCTGGAGGAAACTGAAACCACATTAGTGACCTAGAGGATGGCCAAGTGGAATTTAATCTAAATCTAAATCTAAAAAAATCTAATAAGATTATCAGAGAAACTTAAGAAAATGTAAGATCAATGTATGATGCTATAAGGAGAAATGACATCAGAATTATAAGTCTATTGGAGGAAGACACAACAAAGAAGTCATCTGAAACCATAATCAGAGAATTCCTGAAGGAAAACTTCCCTAGTTCAATGAATGGAAACCATGCAACCATTCAGGAGACTGAAAGAACACCCAAGAAAAAGTCACCAAGACTCATAAAAGTTAAACTATTTAACTTTGAGGAAAAGGAGAAAATCATGAGAGGAGCGAGGGGAAAAAAATCAATCACATATATAGGTTCCCAAATAAGAATATGCTCAGACCTATCAGGGGACACTATGAAGAAGAGAGAGTGGAGCAACGTATTCCAAAGATTGAAGAAAAATAACACAAACCCAAGAATACTCTACCCAGTCAAATTATCTATCAAACTAGATGGAGAAGTAAGAGTTTTTCCAGACAAGGAAAAACTCAAAAACTATACGTTAAAAGAAACCCAGCCCTACAAAAGATTCCTGCTGATCCAGTATGGGCAGAAGGACAGCACACATCAAGCATAAATAGGAGAGTACCAGATAGAACAACCTCACCCAGAGGGCAACAAAGAAAAAACAGTCTTGAAAATAGGAATGGCTTACAGGTGGAAAGTAATCAAGAATGATCAACACTCACACACATTTTCACAATACACTGAAAAAAAAGGGAAGTAGATAAACACTCAACACAAAAGGTAGAAGATGACATCACATATTCCACAGTTGGAAATAATAACTATAAATATCAATGGACTGAACTTGGTAATCAAAAGACTTGCAGACTGGCTTAGAAAACACAACCCATCAATCTGCTGCCTATAGGAGACACATCTCAAGACTACAGACAAAAATAGACTGAGAATCAAAGGCTGGAGAAAGGCATACCAAGCAATCAACAATTAAAAAAATGCAGGGGTAGTAATCCTAATCTCGGATAAAATTCACCTCAAAGTGCAAACCATAAAAAGAGATAAGGAGGGACACTATATAATGCTCAAGGGAAGGGTAGACAATGAACAAATAAGCATTTTAAATGCATATTCCCCTAATGAGTGACCCACTGAATACATAAGCCAAACACTCCAAAAGATGAAAAAAGAAATCACGGCCTCAGCAATTATATTTGGTGACTTCAACACACCACTCTCTGAGAAAGACATCACAAGGAAAGAAACTCAACAAGCAGGTTAGAGATCTAAGCACTACAATTAGACAATCTGATTGGGTAGATAGCTACAGTTTTTCACCCAAATTAAAAACAATGCATATTCTTTTCAAAAGTTCTAGATGGAACTTTTTCTCTTGTTGTCTTTAAAATGGTTCTTAAGACTTCTATATATTGAAATTCTGCAGATTAAGAATTTCCCAAGACTCTGCCTTTTGCCAAGGTCAATTTCAGTTTTCATATATCTTATCACCTTGGTTCCCTGAGTCCTTTTAACATCACTAGATCTCCGGCCCCACGTTGGGTGCCAAAAGTCAATGTAAAAGAATGGAAACTGAAGAAACGCAAGCACACAGAATGAGAAGACAGTGGACTTCAGCTTGCTCCAACATGCAGTCAAAAATTGAGCTGTTTCCTTTCTTTCTTTATATTAAAATTTGGGAATACATGAATGGTTGCATTTACTCAGAATTTTAAAAATTTGATAAATTACATTCCTGGAACAATATTAAGTAAAAGACCTTTCTTTCTTTATATTAAAATTTGGGAATACATGAATGGTTGCATTTACTCAGAATTTTAAAAACTTGATAAGTAACATTCCTGGAACAATATTAAGTAAAAGACCAGGCAAAGTAAAAGTAATCTACATAGCAAAGAACAGAGACCCAAACAAGCTCCAGGGTAGACATTCTTTATCAAAGATGTGTCCTTGATTGTCTGTCAATATGCACCTGTGTGCACATGATCATATTGACCTCAAATGTGTATCCTTGAAGTTATGACTTCTATCCAAGTTCTTTCCTGCCACAGCTTACAATGATGTCCTCAATCATGCTGCCTCTCCAATAGAAAGTCATGACTAAACTTCTGGCAATAGGAAAGAAAAGGTACCCACAAATGGGGTATTAGTCCAGGCAGACTAGAGGAACAAATTTCATAGACATGCATATGGATATAAGGATAGGGTTTATATACAAAAGGTATAGAACACTGAGAAAGCATTCCAACCCAGTCCAGCTCAAAGTCATAAGTCTGATATAAGCACATATTCCCAATACCAGCTTATGTCTCCTTCTGACTCACTAAGTCAAAGGTCAGTAGGTATAGAATCCCAGCGCTGACAGGGGTCTCCCCATGGCTCCTAGCTTCCAGGGCTCAGGGTTCATCAACAGCATCCAGTGGTGGCAGAAACAACTCATCGCTGGCAGGTGTCTCCACATGGTCTCTCTAGCTTCAGAGGTCAGGCTCCATCAGGGCAAACTTGTGTGGCTTCTCTGGCTCCTCAGATGCTGCCATCTTGTCTTATCCATGATTAATCGTCTCTGAGACTAACTCCCAACAACTGGGGAAGATAGATTCTCATCTTCACAAGGAAAATATAGCGAGATTTCCTAGAAGTCTCAGGAGAAAACCATGTCCACACGGAGGTCTCATTGCCTACTCAATGGCTATCTCCAGATTAACAGGCTAGACTCCACCCCAGCATTTCAATCATAAAATTAACATAAGCACATGACTGCCACAGAGGGCAATAAAAATAAGACTGAGCTGCCTTTACAAAATACCACAAATCGGGGCTGAGCCCTGGTGGTGTAGTGGTTGAGTGCAGGACTGCGGCCCACTAGCTTGGCAGTACAAATCCAGCAGCAGCAAGACTGGGTAGCCCCCACGACCACCAGAGGGCATTGATGCCCCCTCCAAAAAACGAACAAAAAAACAAAGTACCACAAATCAGGTGGTTTATAAAAACAGAAATTAAATGTCTCAAACTTTTGGAACCTAGAAAGCTGACTGAGGGTATGAATGAAAACCAGGTGTTTATCAAATATTTCAAAAGGGAGCCACCCCCAACCCCCCATCTCTTTTAGCTTCTGGTGGCTGCAGACCTTCTCGACTTGTCCTTGAAGCATGACTCCAAGGTCATATGGCTGTGTTTGCTCTCTGTCTTTTCATGTCTCTTCTTCTACTTTGTAAGGTTACCACTCAGATGAGATGGGGACCCACACTACACTGGTATAATTTAATGATAATTATACTGACAGTGTCTTCACCATTTCTACTTCTGACCAAGATTTCGCTCACATGTAGTAGGAATTAAGATATCAGCAGATCATTATGGGGATCCAATTTAAATTCTAACAATGGCTAAGCATATTTCTATACCTTGCCATGTTTGGAGAAAATATCCCAATGCATTTGCAAAAAGTTTAGAGTCCTTGGCAATGTAGCTTCACATGATGTAAACAGATTATGGAAGGTTATAAACAAAACAACCTAAGGAATCTGTACCCTTGGAACAGCAAAGGACCATTACTTATACCTTCTTGTGGCTTTTTCCTTCCTTTTTATCTCAATGTGTTTCCCTTAGTTGAAGCAGCTCTCTGACTTCTATTCACTCACATTTCTATTCAATCAGATTGACTTTAGTTCTATCCATGCTCTGAGTTCTCATCACCCAAAAAGCCCTGAAATCATCCAGCAAATACAAGATTGCCCTTAGATGTTTGTGACAGGTGTATTGCGCTAATATGGCTCCTGTAAGGAAATGTCAGGGAAGGTTAGCCTGTCAGTCAGATCACATCATGTTTGGAAGGTGACTGAGATAAATATCTTTTTGAGGTCTTTCTTTCTTTCTTTCTTTCTTTCTTTCTTTCTTTCTTTCTTTCTTTCTTTCTTTTGTTTCTTTCATTCTCTCCCTGATGATGGGACCAGCGTGCTGCCTGCATTAGCTGCCTCAACCTTGCATTCTGCTCCTCCTGGCTAAGGCAACCAGAGAAACACCAAGAACTGAGTTGATGTGATGAGTTGTGCTATGCTACCCCACACCAAGACACCACCCCATCATGCCATGTGTGCTGTCTGTGAGCCGAAACCATTTTGCATTGCTACATCATGAGACTCTGCCAAGACCTGCTTCACCGCGCTGCACTACTGGCTCTGCTATATCACACCATTTCAATTTTCCACTGTCTGATTTCTTTGGACTTGAGCCAGTGGCTGCTTGAATAGACCTTCAGTATATTAACTGGCCCACAAAAGTGAGTTGGACTGAGCTTTGTACTGCTGCATGGACTAATTTGTTATTGTTTTCAACAGCAAATTATATATACAATAATAGCATCCTGGTTTTGTCTCTCTATAGAACCCTGCCTAACAAAGATAATGCAAGAGGAAAGGCAGCTGTAACATATTGAGTGATGGGCTCCTAAAAGATAGACCCAGCAGAATGTATAAATGAAAACTTATTTGGAAAACAGATATTTATTTATAGGTTAACTAATTCAAATATCTTAAAATGACATCATCCTGACTTACCAGAATGTATAACCTAAATCCAATGACAATGCATTAGTGTCTGTCCTTGTAAGGTAGAAGAAACTGAGACATAGGCACACAGCAAAGAAGGCCACAAGAAGATAGAGGCAGAGAATGAATGATGTAACCATAAGCCAAGAACCACCAGGAAACTCAAGTAGATAGAAGAGGAAAGGAAGGATTCTACCCCCAGCAATGGAGTAAGCAAATCCTGATGATGCCATGATTCCAGACTTTGTACTCTAAAAGTGTGAAAGAATAAATATCTATTGCATTAAGAAGCCCAGTTTGTGGTACTTTGTTGTGGAAGCTATAGGAAACTAACACAGATGCTGAAAAGTTGGTATTTTAACAGC